>SJYC01002191.1:0-80181 GCA_006408675.1 Madoqua kirkii
CCCGGCCCCCGCCCCCTGCTGTATTGCTATAAAGCAGATTTATTTGAAAATAGTGTGAAAATCCTCCAGTGAAAATAAGCAGGTGCCCAGTATTTCAATGTGGTATAATTTAGTATATATCGTATCAGATTCATGATATCGTATCAGATTCATGATATCTTATTTCAGAGTAACCCCAGCTGTTTCACAAACAGAAATCAATTCCTTAGATGTTAAAAGACGCTTTTTCCATTTGTTATGGTACCAAGGTTTCATTATTCATTCTGTTGCTATCATTCATTTTAATTTGGTATTTATATTACAAGAATATAGAGAAACTTTCAGACTCAAAGCAGAGATCAAGGCACAAGAGCTTGACCTGATGGTGTCATTACTACGTTAACAAACTGGTTTGGTTAAAAAAAGTAACAGGAGGCTCAGCTAAGATTCTTGAGTTCAGCCCGGGAAGCATCACCTGGTTAATTCTTCATAGCAATCCTCTAATATCATTGTACCTCTTTTACAGAAGCAAAGCCGATGCCAAGTTGTTAAGTAACTTGCCCAAGGTCAAAGCCAGAGGTCAAACAGTCTGATGCCAGATTCCACATTTCTAGCCCTTACACCATGCCTCCCTCCTAAGAAGTGAAGCCCACTCATTTGAGCTGACAGTGGTAAATGCCAGCCTGCCCATTACTGTAAAATACACAATAATGAACCAATGATTTGGGCAGTGTTGGCTGCCTTCCAAACTAGGACCAGCCAATGGTGGTCAGTTCCTGATGAGGAGCAGAGGCGTTGTGGCTTAGCTGATGCTGTGTTTAGACAGCCAGCTCAGAGCCGTGGAGCAGGGTCAGGAATTCCTGGGCTCCTCTCTCACGTGGCCCAAATAAATGTTCAGCCTGAAGATGGCTCCCAGACCAGGCTTCCTTGGACAGTCATTCAGGGAACCAGAGATTTGCAGACACTGGCTCCCGGGGTAGTTGTGACCATGTCCTCACTTCCCAGGGTGCCAGACCTACATGGACATCGTCATTGTCCTGGACGCTCCAACAGCATCTACCCCTGGGTGGAGGTTCAGCACTTTCTCATCAACATCCTGAAGAAGTTCTATATTGGCCCCGGGCAGATCCAGGTGAGCAGGGCTGGGACTCTTTCCTCCTCCAAACAGGGCCCCCAAACCCATGGCAGATGCTGCCCTGTGTGGGGAGTGTCTTTGCATGCACTGGAAAGATGTAGGGGAAAGGGCCAGCAGCAGGGTCCTGCAGCCCAAGACACCCATCCCCGCTGGGCACATCAGGGATAGTTTGGGACATCATTGGGTGGGTCAACCACTGTCCTCTGGGATGGACACCATCTATTAACAAAAACTTTGATTAGCCAGAGAGTGGGAAGGCAGCAGAATCCTGCTGGGCCAGGCAGGGGGAGAATTAGACACTTTGATCTTGGAGAAGAGACTGGGGAAGTAGTCGTAACTGCCAGCATATATTTGAAATGCTGCCTAGCCAATGAAGGGGGAGGTTTATTCATTACTGTTTTGGCAGGCCAAGTGAGGACCAGTGAATAGAAATGACAAGGTGGCAGATTTCAAGTCATCTAAGAAATTATTTATTTAATACTTTTGTTTATTCATCTTTGGCTGTGCTGGGTCTTCGTTGCCATGCGGACTTTTCCCTAGTTGCAGGCTTTTCCCTAGCCGCAGCATGCTCAGTAGTCTTGGTTGCTCCGTGGCATGTGGATCTTCCCAGAGCAGGGATCAAACCCATGTCTTCTGCATTGACAGGCAGACTCTCTACAACCGAGCCATTAGGGAAGCCCTAGGAAATTGCTTTGTAACAATCAAGGCTGTTAAAAAGGGGGTGGGCTTTCTCATGAAGTGATGAGTTCCCTGCCCCTGGGAGACCATCTTTTAGGGTACGCCAGGTGAAAATTCAGCATTCGGAAATGCACCTTTACCAAATAAACTCTGTGGGCCCATCCAACGATAATATTTGTTCATTCTAGTCCTACTACAGGTAGGTTTTGTTTATTCTTTGAAGATTTTGTTTCTTTTGAGGATATTAATATTGAGGCTAACTAATATTTCAGACTTCTCTTCCAAAATATAACGAATCTTAGCTCCAGATTTTGGTGAACAATACCATAGCCCATCCTCCCACACTGTTCCTAAGATTTTAGATTTCACTTCTGTGCTCAACCTTTGTCTTTTTAAGTAAGAAACTTAATCTGCTGGATCTTTTAGATCAGTCTCCTCTTTCGATAGGCACCTCCCACTTGTCTCACCAAGCCAGTCTTCATTCCCGGGACTTTGCAGAACCTGCTTCCCTTTGGCTTAATCCTTCTCCCTTTGGAAGGTCCCCAGGCCTCCTCACTCCTGAACAGTCCCAGAGAGATGACTCCAGGAGGCCCCATCACCGAAGGGCCAGCCTTCAGGGGCTAAGACATTCTGTTGCCTCTCGTTTCCTCGCAGGTTGGAGTTGTGCAGTACGGAGAAGACGTGGTACACGAATTTCACCTCAATGACTACAGGTCTGTAAAGGACGTGGTGGAAGCTGCCAGCCACATTGAGCAGAGAGGAGGAACGGAAACCCGGACAGCATTCGGAATTGAATTTGCTCGGTAAAAAAAAAAATTAATTTTTCCAGATCTTAGATACTGTTCTGGTTATCTATTGCTGCCCCACAAAATTTAGTATCTGAAGAGACAATAATTAATCCCTCAAAGTACTGGGCATCATCTGGGCTCAGCCGTCAGTGCTCCTTGGATTCTCTCATGTGGTTGAAGTCTGGCGTTAGCTGGGGCTGTGGTCATCTGAAGGTTCAACTGGACTGGTCATCCAGAACGGCACGCTCACGTGGCTGGCAGTGGAGGCTGGCCATGGGCTGGGAGTTCAGCTGAGGCTGACAATCTGAGCCCCTGTGCGTGGGCATGCAGCTTGACACTCTCACTTTATGGCAGGCAGTCTTTGAGAGGAAGTTTTCCAAGGGACCCAGGCAGGAACTCCAAGACTGCCTGTGACCTAGCTGCAGAAGCCCCAGAATATAACTTCTGCTATAGTTTTCTTTTGACTATACCGCACAGAATGTGAGATCTTAGTTCCTTGACTGGGGATTGAACCCCTGGCTCCTGCAGTGGAAGCATGGAGTTTTAACCACTGGACTACCAGGGAATTCCCTCCCATAGTCTACAACTGAGCAAGTCCCTAAGGCCAGCTCAGATTCAAAGAGAAGAGAATTTAATTTCCCTTGTTGATGGAGGAATGGCAAGGTCAAGTCACAGAAGAGCCTTTGGGGAACAGGGGATATTTTTGCAGCCAACTTTGGGAAATATCTTCTACCACTGAGACCCTATCAAAAGTGTGTGGGTCGCATGAGAACAGAATCTTCTTGTGGGGTATTTTTCATCAGTGGACTGTGAGTAAGAGAGTCAAATCTAACATCTGAGATTACAGAGCCATGAGGCTGGTTCTTTAAACGTGACACAAGAACTACAGGGATAATGAAGGTTATTTATAGCCATCCAGAGAGCTACGTGCTTATTCCAGTGACCCTGCCATTGCTCAGAACACTGTACTCACCCGCACTGGAAGCAGTGAATGATTTTAAAGTCAGTTTCCCCAGATCTTTCCAGCTATAGCCGAAACTCCCAGGATGACTATGTCCAAGGCATTGAGATTTAAATGTATAAATTTTATACCTACAAATATGAGCTCTGCTGTGTTCATTGAGACCACAGCCCCATTATGTTATAATCCCCCTTCAAGTAGGGTTAGTCAGTGTGTTTAGCAGAATTCCACAGTGTGGGAGCTATTTAGTAGTGACATGATTTCGTGTGGTCAAAGAGTTACTTTTTTCCAGCCTCACGATTCTTTATGATTATATGCTCTACCAGCGTATTTCTGTTTGCTGATAAATTCTCATGTGGTTGAAGTCTGGCGTTAGCTGGGGCTGTGGTCATCTGAAGGTTCAACTGGACTGGTCATCCAGAACGGCACGCTCACGTGGCTGGCAGTGGAGGCTGGCCATGGGCTGGGAGTTCAGCTGAGGCTGACAATCTGAGCCCCTGTGCGTGGGCATGCGGCTTGACACTCTCACTTTATGGCAGGCAGTCTTTGAGAGGAAGTTTTCCAAGGGACCCAGGCAGGAACTCCAAGACTGCCTGTGACCTAGCTGCAGAAGCCCCAGAATATAACTTCTGCTATAGTTTTCTTTTGACTATACCGCACAGAATGTGAGATCTTAGTTCCTTGACTGGGGATTGAACCCCTGGCTCCTGCAGTGGAAGCATGGAGTTTTAACCACTGGACTACCAGGGAATTCCCTCCCATAGTCTACAACTGAGCAAGTCCCTAAGGCCAGCTCAGATTCAAAGAGAAGAGAATTTAATTTCCCTTGTTGATGGAGGAATGGCAAGGTCAAGTCACAGAAGAGCCTTTGGGGAACAGGGGATATTTTTGCAGCCAACTTTGGGAAATATCTTCTACCACTGAGACCCTATCAAAAGTGTGTGGGTCGCATGAGAACAGAATCTTCTTGTGGGGTATTTTTCATCAGTGGACTGTGAGTAAGAGAGTCAAATCTAACATCTGAGATTACAGAGCCATGAGGCTGGTTCTTTAAACGTGACACAAGAACTACAGGGATAATGAAGGTTATTTATAGCCATCCAGAGAGCTACGTGCTTATTCCAGTGACCCTGCCATTGCTCAGAACACTGTACTCACCCGCACTGGAAGCAGTGAATGATTTTAAAGTCAGTTTCCCCAGATCTTTCCAGCTATAGCCGAAACTCCCAGGATGACTATGTCCAAGGCATTGAGATTTAAATGTATAAATTTTATACCTACAAATATGAGCTCTGCTGTGTTCATTGAGACCACAGCCCCATTATGTTATAATCCCCCTTCAAGTAGGGTTAGTCAGTGTGTTTAGCAGAATTCCACAGTGTGGGAGCTATTTAGTAGTGACATGATTTCGTGTGGTCAAAGAGTTACTTTTTTCCAGCCTCACGATTCTTTATGATTATATGCTCTACCAGCGTATTTCTGTTTGCTGATAAAACTTTCTCAAGCTTTTTCCCTAAATGAGCATCTCTGTAAAGATGGCTCTTGCCCACCCTCCTGAGAAATGGGCCCTTGTTGCTGCTTTGTCTTCATGGGGGGAGACCCTGAGACCCCCACGCAGGCCCTTGTGAAGTGGCCGCTGGAGAACTGAGGAGACCCACACCCACTGAGCTATCCACGAGAAGCTGACCGACTCCCGGGGGGGAGCCCACTGCTTCCACCTCATTTCGCAGCCCATCTCCCCCAGGCTAAGTGTAAGTGTGCGACTCACCTAGTGACTTGAACCATCGTGACTCACAAGCACTGCTGGGGTGTGCAACCTGCACCTCAAGTGAACTTTCAAATCTGCTCTGCCTGGCCAAGTCTGCAGTCCAGATTACAGCTGGCTCCTTTTAAGGTCAAAGGTTTTCTTTCCTCACTCAGCTATTCGTAGTGCATTTTTTTCTGTGCACCTACTAAAATAAAAGATCCAGGCCATGGACTTGAGGGTTTATAAAAATGGTAACTCGTGATCCCAGGCTTAATAGGGAGGCTCTGATAAGTGTCAGCCTAACTCAATGAGGATGAGAGAGGGAAGGCTCCAAGGGAGGATCTTGGGAGGACTGCCAGGATTGGGGGACATCTGACCTGTCCTAGGAAGATGCCAGGATTCCAGCAGGGAGAGGGAGAGAAGACATTCTTCCCCAGTAGGAACAGAGGAGAGGGAAAGTCAAGGAACATTTATGTTCAGAGCTTTGCTCTGAGCAGTTTGTGTTGGGGGGATAGTAAGCCCTGAAGCTGCAAAGAAGGTTTGGAACTAGATTATGAGAGTGGTACTGTTGTAGCCAAAGCAAGCGTGAGTGGCCAGTGAAGGTTCTCAAGGACAAGAATGTCATCATCAGGCGTGCACATGAAGGTGACTCTGGCCACGTGTGGCTTTAGGGGAGGGAGCGGGACAGCATTGTGATCCACCTTTGTTCATGCAACACCTTTTATTGAGCATCTACTGTATGCCTCACCCAGTTTTAGGTACTCAGGGTGAATCAGTGAACAAAATAGATAAATGCCCTGCCTTCATGAAGCTGAGGGTGAGGCAGACAATAAGCAAAAAATAAATAAAATAGTATGCTAGAAGACACAAGATATGGTGGGAAAATATTCTTGTTGTTTGGTCGCTATGTTCGACCCTTTGCAGCCCATCAACTGTGGACCATCAGGCTCCTCTGTCCATGGGATTATCCCAGCAAGAATACTGGAATGGGTTGCCATTTTCTTCTCCAGGGTATCTTCCCAACCCAGGGATCGAACTTGTGTCTCCTGCATTGGTATGTGAATTCTTTATCACTGAGCCACTGGCAAGCCTGGGGTGGGGATGGGAGGAGTGGGAAATACAGCCTGGTAAAGGCAGTCAAGCAGGTTGGAGAAGGCAGATATTTAATCAGCATTAATGGGGAAGTCAGGGAAGGCTTCACTGAGAACTAACATTTGAGTGGAGACTTGAAGGCGGTGAGCAAGTTGGCCAGAAGGGTGCCAAGTGGAGAAAGTTCCAAGAGGAAGAAGCTCCGATAAAGTCCCTAAGACAAGAATGTTCCTGGTGGTCCCAGGATCAGGGAAGATTCCAGCAGGAGGAGGGGTCAGAAGGGTCACTGAGGGTCTGGCTAGCCACTGTCAGGACCTGGGAGAAAGGGGAGCCAGGACAGGATTTGAGCAGAAAGGAGACATGCTGAGACCTGCTTTCTTCACCCGGTCACCTTGGCTTCCAGGTTCATGGAACCTATCATAAGCATAAAGCTCTCACTGCCCTCCAGGAAGTTAGTCTAATTTACAAAGCAACGAACCCAAGTCTTTTACACGGTACAAATTCACAGTTTAAATCTGATGACTCATGCCAGTATTTACGCAATTACAGATTCATACAGATATTCACACCATTCCACTCTATGGATATATAAGCCTGAAATGTCCTTGGCTCTATGTGTGTTTCCCCTGCCATATTTTTTTCTCCTGAAGTTTTGTTCCTGGACCTGGCCCTCCAAGAAGGTCTGGGAGCATATTGAGTCTCCTCTGAGGGGCTCGTAGACTCCCTCCACTGAGTTGCGCTTAAGCCCAAAATATTCTCTATAATTGTCCTGTCTAGTGTGCCTCAGTCCATGCCTCATACTAAAATTAGAGGGGTTTTTTAAAGTCAGCATATCCAGAATATCATAGAATTTCTCAGAAAGTGGCAGATGGTCCATTTCTCTGAACTGGTAGCTTGAAAATGCTCTGAACTAATTTATTCTAACTTTTGTGAATTCCTCAGCATCTAAATCATGCATATCAGCTCATCAGCTTGCTGTGTAACAAAAGATACCTCTGGTAACCAACGCCTTGGAGCCTGGAGGTAGAATTTAACCTGGCATCATGGTGCTTAAATCTGTGGGTCGGACCCGTGAGGAATTACTGCAGTGCCTAAGGATAACATTTGTTTTTAGTTCCTCATTGGAAAATTCAGAACCTCACGGTCTGAAGGAGAGTTGGCCACACAGGCACCAAAAGTTAGTGATGGTTCAGGAGCCAATTTTTTTCTGCTTCGTAGACGGGTCGCCAGCTGCGAGAGTCTGTCTACAGCATGCCAGCCCCCAGGCCCCTGGCTGGATTGCCTGGCAGGCAGGCCAAGCACCTGCTCTGGCCACTGAAAACAAAATAAAAAGCAAGAAAGAAGAATATTTGTCACATAATTTGATATTTCATAGTCCCCAAAATAGAATCAAAGTGGTTCCCCTGGAAAAATCTTTGTCACGCTTCATCACGCGTATTTGCTTGGGTGTTGAATTGCTCTGGCTCGTCACCTTTTCAGATCTTAGGGAAGTGGTTCTCAAACCCCCATGTTCATTAGAACTGTTGGAAATTCTGGTGCCCATGCTATACTCCAGAGATTCTGATTCCATGAGTCCAGGTAGGACCTGGAATCATTTTTATTTTAATTACCCAGGTGATTCTAACGTGTGCTGGGGTTTTTGAGCCGTGAAATTAGGGCCTCTAAGGATCTCCACCTGACCCTGAACTCCCCTCCCAGAACCACCCCCTCCCTCTGCTTGCCCAAAGCAGCATGATCAGGACTTGAGAGGGTTTTTCTTTTAAGTCACTTTTTAAAGACAAGCAGATTTGAATGTTGCTCAGTTTCATAAAAAGAAATGAAATTGTGCCATTTGCAGAGACGTGGATGGGCCTAGAGTCTGTCATACAGAGTGAAGTAAGTCCGAAAGAGAAAAACAAATACATACTAATGCATTTATGTGTGTGGAATCTAGGGTAAATGGTATAGATTAACTTATTTGCAAAGCAGAAATAGACACACAGACGTAGAGCACAAACATATGGACAACAGGGGAAGAGGGGGCGGGATGGATTAGGAGATTAGGATTAATATATATACACTATTGATACTATGTCTAAAATAGATAACTCATGAGAATCTACTGTATAGCACAAGGGATGCTCACCACCCATTTAGGTGGTGACCTAAATGGGAAGGAAACCCAAAAAAGAGGGGATATGTGTATACATATATGTATGTATATGTGCATACATGTATGTATGTATACATGTGTATACCCAGGGACCAAACCCTGATCTGTCACATTGCAGGCAGATTTTTTTTTACCAGCTGAGCCACAAGGGAAGCCCACAGAATGTATATTTGCTGTATAGCAACTAACACAACATTGTAAAGAAACTATACTTCAATAAAATTTTTTAATTTTTAATAAATAAATATAAAGACAAGCAGATTTAAGACCCATCTGAGCAGCCAGTGGACAAGTAATCTGGGTGTCTCAATTCAGCTTCTTCTTTGGTTTGAGATTCCAGCAGCTGTAGAGTTTCCCTGAGAGCTTAGCCCTGGCTCCCGCAACCTCGCCTCTGCAGGATTTGGGGGGTTGCCCCATCTCCACTTCCCTCTGTGACCCTCCCCTGTGCTCGGGTTCCAGCTCGGAGGCTTTCCAGAAGGGCGGAAGGAAAGGGGCCAAGAAGGTGATGATTGTCATCACAGATGGGGAGTCCCACGACAGCCCGGACCTAGAGAAGGTGATCCAGCAAAGCGAGAGGGACAACGTGACCAGATACGCTGTGGCCGTGAGTTCTGTCCCACCCAGCACCCTGCCCCCCCACAATCTCTACCTTCTAGAGGCTTTGCCATCAACCTCCTGGGGACTTTGTGGGTGAGGGAGTGTTTTCTGGCCAGTGAACTACACATCCGTGCCCTCAAATGGGCCTGTGCTTGTTATGCCTTTATAACAGCTCTGGGTTTTTTCTTCCCTCCATTGCCAGGCAGGCTCTGAAACCTCAGAAACTGGAAAACACCTCCAAGCCTCCCAGCCCCAGCATCCTAGCTTAGAGCAGTTGCTCCAGCCTACCCTGGGGTGTGTGGGGGAAGTCTGTGCCATGTCCTGTCTGTCGCCCCTGCCCCCCGTTCCCTGGCAGGTCCTGGGCTACTATAACCGCAGGGGGATCAACCCAGAAGCTTTTCTGAACGAAATCAAATACATCGCCAGTGACCCCGATGACAAACACTTCTTCAACGTCACAGATGAGGCGGCCCTGAAGGACATTGTCGACGCCCTGGGAGATAGGATCTTCAGCTTGGAAGGTGAGTACTGCTTCCTGAGAGGTGTCCATGGTCCTGGGCTCCTGGAAGGCGATGCCCACATGATGGAAATCCAGCCCCAGAGGGATTCCCTGATGGTCCAGTTGTTAAGACTTCACCTTCCAATGCAGGGTTCCATCCCTGATCAGGGAGCTAAGTCCTGACCAAAACACCAGAATATAAACAAAAGAAGCAATATTGTAACAAATTCAATAAAGACTTCAAAAAATGGTCCATATTTTAAAAAAAAAATCCAGCCCCACAGGATGAGAGGGTTTAGAAGCCCTCCCTTCCTGATAAACCCCATGCTCCCATGCTGAACGTGAGGCTCCACACTTTCCAAACAGCCTTGAAGTCTGGTTTTGCTGATATGCTCCCCTTTTTACAATGGAGGTAACTGCAGTTCGGAGGGACTAAATGACTTGCCAGAGCTCCCGCCACTTGGGAAGGAATTGGGGTTTGAATGAGGGTTGCCAGATATAGCAAATATAAAATACAACATTTGTGGCAGACATACTAAAAAACCATTCACTGTTTGTCTGAAATTCACACTTAACTGAGCATCCCGTATTTTATCTGGCAGCCCGAGCTGAGCCCAGCTGAGCCCGACTCCACAGCCTGAAACACTTACTCCCTGAGTCTTGCCGCCTCCCGCCCCTCCGTTTTGCAAGGTTTCCTCAGACTGTCTCGCTCCTTTTGATTCAAACTCCAGTTTTGATTTGTGCAGGGCTCCTTTGCACCATATATTGTTGCGGGGGGACCTTGCCATACTGAGTTCTCTTCTACCATATGGGAGGAGCGTTAAAAGAAAGAGAAGGCAGCAGAGCATCCCAGAACCTGAGCAGCCTGCTCTGCATTGGAAATGGGCTACAGACACACGAAAAGAGAACAGCTAGCCCTCAGAAACGATGATAAAGGAACAGAGAGTAGGGACCTGAGTTTGACCCTTACCCTAGAATTAAACATCCAGATCCGTGAATTTATTCTCAAAATGGTTGCCTTGTGTGATAAGAACATTCTCGACATCGACACGTCGGAGCCGCTCGGTGGGGAGGAGCTTTTGACACACATAGGATTCCTTGTGCAAATCTATGGTGGTGACAACTCTTCCTCCTAAGGGTTGAGTTACAATTTGGGAACCATCCAGAGACATCTGGAACCAAATCTGGTGACTAGTAGGAGTGGACAAAGTGGGAAATCCCATTTCTTGCCAACAATGTAGATGATTTCTTTCCATGCACGTTTCTGGATCTTTCCCCTATGTCGACACTCTCATAGTATGCGTGCCCTGTAATATAAGGTATTCCAATCCTTTTTCAGCAGGGTTGCTAATAATAAACCCACATGGCCACCTGGAAGGGGCCTGCTGTTGGGGTGGATGAGCTGGACTCAGACCTGGGGCCCTGTCTCACCTTGCTGAAAGTGCTTCCAGGTCACAGATGCTGGGGACTGAGCTGCAGACATGTCTGGCGCTAAGAAGTCATGCACGCAGCTGACATCTTTCGGTCCCTCTGTTTTAGGCACGAACAAGAACGAAACCTCCTTCGGGCTGGAGATGTCTCAGACGGGCTTTTCCTCTCACGTGGTGGAGGTAAGGATGGGTTTAGAGCTGCTCTCTCACCCTCTCACTCTTCTTAGCTCCCTAGGCCATTTCTCCGTTTTGCAAGGTTTCCTCAGACTGTCTCGCTCCTTTTGATTCAAACTCCAGTTTTGATTTGTGCAGGGCTCCTTTGCACCATATATTGTTGCGGGGGGACCTTGCCATACTGAGTTCTCTTCTACCATATGGGAGGAGCGTTAAAAGAAAGAGAAGGCAGCAGAGCATCCCAGAACCTGAGCAGCCTGCTCTGCATTGGAAATGGGCTACAGACACACGAAAAGAGAACAGCTAGCCCTCAGAAACGATGATAAAGGAACAGAGAGTAGGGACCTGAGTTTGACCCTTACCCTAGAATTAAACATCCAGATCCGTGAATTTATTCTCAAAATGGTTGCCTTGTGTGATAAGAACATTCTCGACATCGACACGTCGGAGCCGCTCGGTGGGGAGGAGCTTTTGACACACATAGGATTCCTTGTGCAAATCTATGGTGGTGACAACTCTTCCTCCTAAGGGTTGAGTTACAATTTGGGAACCATCCAGAGACATCTGGAACCAAATCTGGTGACTAGTAGGAGTGGACAAAGTGGGAAATCCCATTTCTTGCCAACAATGTAGATGATTTCTTTCCATGCACGTTTCTGGATCTTTCCCCTATGTCGACACTCTCATAGTATGCGTGCCCTGTAATATAAGGTATTCCAATCCTTTTTCAGCAGGGTTGCTAATAATAAACCCACATGGCCACCTGGAAGGGGCCTGCTGTTGGGGTGGATGAGCTGGACTCAGACCTGGGGCCCTGTCTCACCTCGCTGAAAGTGCTTCCAGGTCACAGATGCTGGGGACTGAGCTGCAGACATGTCTGGCGCTAAGAAGTCATGCACGCAGCTGACATCTTTCGGTCCCTCTGTTTTAGGCACGAACAAGAACGAAACCTCCTTCGGGCTGGAGATGTCTCAGACGGGCTTTTCCTCTCACGTGGTGGAGGTAAGGATGGGTTTAGAGCTGCTCTCTCACCCTCTCACTCTTCTTAGCTCCCTAGGCCATTATCCTGCCATTCCTGGACTGTCTCTCATCCCCCTTGCTCTCTTTCTTGGAGTCTGTCTGCCTCTCGTCTCTGTGGCTAGAAGAGAGACATCTAGATCATCAATTTACAATTAGCTGTCTCAAGCCCTCTCTGTGCAGGGTGCTGATGGGGACATGTCCCCCAGGGCTAAGGGTCCTGTTCGGTCCACAGAGCCTTGTGCAAAAACTAGGCCAGAGTGTCAACACCCCTTGCCTGGGCTCTAACAGTGCCCTGCATGCCTGAGGCGGCCTGTGTGTGAGGGCCCAGCCCTGTGTCCATGTGGGCAGAAGTCCCAGATGTGCTCCAGCAGGCGGCCCACAGGGGCCTCTCTGCGTGCAAGCTCGGCGTCATGTTGCAGGGGTCCCGAGCAGACCCGTGGGGTCACCCGCGTCGGGCTACGTCTGGGCACGTGCCTCACCTGGATCAATTCTCAGGATGGGGCTGAAACCTCACAGGATTGCCAGAGGGGCATATGCGTGCATGCTCAGTCGCCCAGTCGTGTCCTGCCAGGCTCCTCTGTCCTGGGATTTTCCAGGCAAGGATATTGGAGTGGGTTGCAATTTCCTGTGCTAGTGGATCTTCCCAACCCAGGGACTGAACCCGCATCTCCCGAGTCTCCCGCATTGGCAGGCGAATTCTTTGCCACTCAGGCACCTGGGAAGCCTGCCAGAGGGGCAGAGGAGTCCATAGCTGTGAGCACGCTTTACTTCTAAAGCCGTTTGGAGGTAGAGCCCTGCCTGAGAGTACCTGTGGGGAAAGCCTATGTTGCTGGTATCAGCACACTCCGGGCTGACAGGTGCCCTGGGTTTGTGCGTGTGCTCTGCCCAGCTGGCCCCATGGGAAGGGGCCGTGCCTCCCAATCTGCCAGAAAAGGCCTATCGTCCATCCCACTTCTACATCACTTTCACTAACCCCCTGAATTCTCCCCACTCCTCTGTGAGGTGAACGTGGCAGGGTTCCTTATTCCCAGTTTCCAGGTAAAGAAACACATCCCTGGAAGGCCGAATGACCTGCTGAAGTGACACAAGGGAGAGAAATATTAGCCTCATGCTTTCTCCCCACATTGAGCAGCTGTTCCATCAGAGTGGGTAGAATCTGAGGGGGTGCTGAGTCAGAGATCCCAGATCAGAGGCGAGAGGGATGGATGCCCAGCACACAGCGGGCAGATGGACGGAAATGCAGCTCACGCTCAGCGTTTCCTGAGCTGCATCTGGACTATCTCGTGCCCATTGAATACAGCAAGATATAAATATTACTGCTCTATATTGACAGTAGTCATGCAATATGTGCCGAGCACTTTAATTTTTTTCCAGAAAATTTCTGTGCCTCATTCATGCTCAAAAACAGCCCTGCAGAGTTGGCAGATGGTAATAGTTGTCCCATTTTAGGTGGTCACATTAGCAAATCTTTTCAATGCCTTTTCTATGCTGGGCCCTGTGCTCTGTCCAGGAGGTACAGAGGCAAGAGCCCTGCCCTCAGGAAGCTCCCAGTCTGAGGGTAAGGGGCTGCATACCAGGAGGGGCAAAGGTAGCATTCAATTCACACAGGTCAGGCATCAAGTTCTGTGTTCCAGCTGGACTAGCCCTGGACTCCTGACTCTAGGGTCAGGGCTAGTTAGAAAATGCAACAAAGAAAATCATTTTCATTAAATCCAGCAAGCATTTGTCAAATGTGACTAAGATATCAAAAGGAAGCAGAATTTATTCTTGCCACATAGGAGTCAGCCTGAAAACAACACAGAACAGCGGTCCTGAACTTAGAGAATAAGATAACAGAAACTACAGACTTCTCCTGAGCACAGGTGTATTACTTCCGGAGGCCCGCCCATCCATGGAGCCCCTGTAGAGACTCCCTGCTCAATGGGGAACCACGTGGACCCATCTAACAGTCATCAAGGCTGCGTGAGGCACTTCCCTGGTGGTCCAGTGGTTAAAACTCTACACTTCCACTACAGGGGGCACAAGTTTGATCCCTGATCAGGGAATTAAGATCTGCATGGTTTAGCCAAAACAAAAACAGCCCTTGCCAAGGCTGTGTGTGATCAGGGTTTTACAGAAGGAAAGGCCCAGGCTAAGGGAAAGGAGACTCAGGGGAGCATCAGGGGAGTCTCAGGCTTGGATAGGCCCCTGAGGACAAGGATTTCAGCAGCCATGGGTGGCGGCAGGCAAGAAAAGAGAGGAAGTTATGCTCACAGGACTGGGGGAAGGCTGAGCACACACAGGGGCCCAGCCCTGATGGTGGGGACAGCAAGAGAGAGAGAGTGTGTCCCATGTCTCCATCTTCCATTCCAAGGTCAGTTTTTGAGCATCTCCCCTTGGGCCTGGCTGTGTGGGAGGTACTGGGATATATAGAGATGAAGGTAACATTTCAACTGACAGCAATTCACAGTCTAGTTGGGGAGCTGCTGCTAACTCGCTTCTGGCAGATGGTAATAGTTGTCCCATTTTAGGTGGTCACATTAGCAAATCTTTTCAATGCCTTTTCTATGCTGGGCCCTGTGCTCTGTCCCAGGAGGTACAGAGGCAAGAGCCCTGCCCTCAGGAAGCTCCCAGTCTGAGGGTAAGGGGCTGCATACCAGGAGGGGCAAAGGTAGCATTCAATTCACACAGGTCAGGCATCAAGTTCTGTGTTCCAGCTGGACTAGCCCTGGACTCCTGACTCTAGGGTCAGGGCTAGTTAGAAAATGCAACAAAGAAAATCATTTTCATTAAATCCAGCAAGCATTTGTCAAATGTGACTAAGATATCAAAAGGAAGCAGAATTTATTCTTGCCACATAGGAGTCAGCCTGAAAACAACACAGAACAGCGGTCCTGAACTTAGAGAATAAGATAACAGAAACTACAGACTTCTCCTGAGCACAGGTGTATTACTTCCGGAGGCCCGCCCATCCATGGAGCCCCTGTAGAGACTCCCTGCTCAATGGGGAACCACGTGGACCCATCTAACAGTCATCAAGGCTGCGTGAGGCACTTCCCTGGTGGTCCAGTGGTTAAAACTCTACACTTCCACTACAGGGGGCACAAGTTTGATCCCTGATCAGGGAATTAAGATCTGCATGGTTTAGCCAAAACAAAAACAGCCCTTGCCAAGGCTGTGTGTGATCAGGGTTTTACAGAAGGAAAGGCCCAGGCTAAGGGAAAGGAGACTCAGGGGAGCATCAGGGGAGTCTCAGGCTTGGATAGGCCCCTGAGGACAAGGATTTCAGCAGCCATGGGTGGCGGCAGGCAAGAAAAGAGAGGAAGTTATGCTCACAGGACTGGGGGAAGGCTGAGCACACACAGGGGCCCAGCCCTGATGGTGGGGACAGCAAGAGAGAGAGAGTGTGTCCCATGTCTCCATCTTCCATTCCAAGGTCAGTTTTTGAGCATCTCCCCTTGGGCCTGGCTGTGTGGGAGGTACTGGGATATATAGAGATGAAGGTAACATTTCAACTGACAGCAATTCACAGTCTAGTTGGGGAGCTGCTGCTAACTCGCTTCAGTCATGCCTGACTCTGTGCGACCCCATAGACAGCAGCCCACCAGGCTCGCCCGTCCCTGGGATTCTCCAGACAAGAACACTGGAGTGGGTTGCCATTTCCTTCTCCAATGCATGCATGCATGCTAAGTCGCTTCAGTCGTGTCTGACTCTGTGCGACCCCATGGACAGCAGCCCACCAGGCTCCCCTGTCCATGGGATTCTCTAGGCAAGAACACTGGAGAGCATTGCCATTTCCTTCTCCACTAGCTGGGGAGAAAGACTCCTAAATGATAAGTTCAGTCTCCTGCTTCTAATACTGTGATCTGTGTGTGCCCAGGAATCAGGGAATCTAGAGAGAAGGAAGGTTAAGACAGGCTTCAGGGGTTCGGGGAAGTTTAGCTGAACCTTGACAATGGCCCAAGCAGCAGAGTATGTCAAACAAAATGAGTTCTTGCAGGGTCAGTAGAGTTCCCCTGCTGCAAAGGGGAGACCAGCAGCTCACGACCTCAACGTGTTATTGAGATCAAGGTCATCAGCTGCCTCCTGTAGCCTCCTCCACATGCTCAGCTCTTGTTCTCTTTCCCTAACTGGAGAAACCCGGGAGGCACCTCCCCACTCTGTAGACAGAAACCCCAGCTCTGTCACCCTGTGTCTTGTGTTCAAATGACAGACATCTGGAAGCTTTCATCTGATAAGACTTAGAGAAAGACAATGATCACATTTGAATTTGAGACTCTTTAAGACTTTTAAAATAATTGTTTAAATAAATAAAATCCTTCCAAATCCAAAGGATTGGTGAGAGTGATGGTGGCCTGTCTGGCACTGTGACTGGCCGTTAGGTTGCTATTTTAGGATACACAGGTTTTCCAGTGCTAGGCTGGTCATGCCGTCATAATCGGCCACAGCCGTCTTGTCCTTGGGAGTCCAACCCCATAGCTCTCAGGATCAGTCAGATCTCCCTGGGGATTGGGGACAAGAAGGTCCAGCCTCTCCACTTTGCCCAGAACAGGTCCTGAGCCCAAGTGAGTACATCTCTTGGGTGAACCTTGGGGCTCCATCTCTTCTAGAAACACTCCTTAGACAGCCTTAGGCAGCTGCTGCCTGCAAATGTGCTGAGTCTTCAGTTGCCCTGGGCCAGTTGAGCTCTGTCAGAAGGAAGAATCCCTAGTCCCAAGGAAGGACGCATAGAATGTTCACAAACGGCAGAGGAAAGGTCAGGTCTGATCACTTGGTCTCCTGCCATCTTACCTAGCAAGGAAAGCAGGCTTCAAGTTAGGAAGGGCAAAAGCAACAAGAGATAGAAAGGACCAGAGTCCAGATTAGGAAAGGAGACCCCCATATATCCCCGAGCCCCTGGATGAACCAAAGCTCCAGGCCACAGGCCGTATTACATTCCAGCATGATGGCCAGAAGTCAGAGCTGCTGGGAAAACCAGGGACCCAGAGCCCCGGGAAACTCTAGTCCTGATTAGCCAAAAGGAGAAAGAATATTCTGGAAATTACCATCAGCAAAATGAGCTATGGATGCCTGGCCAAATTTTAGAATGCGTTTGTAAGCCAGTGGCTCCATTAACATTGGAAATGAATGTGAAGATCGCTGAGAGCTGGAGTGGCTCCTATTAGTGTTGGCTGCTTGCTGAGGTGATGAACTCCCTGTCAAGCTGGGTAACCAAGAAAAAGCTGCATGAATCTGCCAGAAAGCTTGCAGAAGAGATCCACAGCTCTCAGCCTATAATCCCCATGGGCCACAAGGGGAAGGTGTGGTAGAAGGGAGAGGACCATAAATAATTGATGCCCGTGGTGATGGCTCTCCTGCATTGCACTCCGTAAATTTCCCCAACATCCAAAGTTTACAGAAGGAAGCAGTTTTATTAGAGTGGACCTTACCTATATGAAAGACTTGGCCACTCACCCAAGATGCGAACAGAGTGTTGTTTCTTTAAATTACACATGATGGTCTAGGAGGACCAGCCTTTATTACATTTGAAACAGGCTAAGGCAGTGCGGGGTGGAGTGTGGGGTGGGGGGTTACCTCCGAGACCGACAGCCCCAGCCACCCCCTGCCTCTTCAGCCTGTGCCCTTTTCACCAGCCCTCCTGGGCTCATGGACCGGATAGCTAAGGTCACAGGTGATTATGTAAGGTTCTTAGCTGCTGAAGCCTTAAAGTTGCCACCTTTCCTAAGGGTTTTGCATTTGAACTCATTTTGCATGTCTTATTTAATCAAAAGTAAAAGAAACTCATCCATAATGATGAAATGAGGGGTTGACAGCTAAAGCCTGTAAACTCCCTTTGAGCCCCCTTAGCTCTAGATGGTGGATTCTTCCCCCGCCAGCTCTGGGGCAGGCAGCCGGTGCTGCTCCCCTGAGGCCAAGGCCTGCTGCCATGCTGTTCTGCATTCTTTGCAAGTTGACCCCTGGTGGCAGGAAACATTTCTGGTTCTTTGAGGTCCTCAGAAGCCCAACCCCAAGTCCTAAGGCTGTGCCCTGGTGCCCAATGCCCCACTCCTGGCCATTGTTCCAGGACCTCTGAGTAGAAATAACCATCTCTCTGATCTGGAATGAATAGGCAAGTAAGAGCGTGCCCTTTGACCCCCCCCTGCCCCCTCCCCACTGCCCCAGCCTACGGCTTTCAGCCCCACGAATGGTGCAGGGCCCCTCTCCACAGAAAGACTGCAGGCCCATTTCTGGATCTTTCCTGCCTAACCCCATCTCAGCATCTAGGCACTGATCCCTTCCTCAGGCTCCACTAGGCTTGTTGAAAACATCATCTACTGAGAGAATCTAGGCAACTAGTTAAAGCATCATCCACGCTCTTAACGATGTATTTGCCTTAGAAGGTGCTCTTGGGGACAGAGTCCTGACCTCCCTGCGGCCACTCTGCTAATGGACACGTGGGCGAGGAAGCCATGGGGGAGCCTGAGGGAGGAGACCAGCGCTCCATGCCCTCTAGATCATCTCCCTGTGAACAGAACCACCGTGGGCCACCTCCATCGGCCCCCGCAGCCCTGCCTCTCCAACATCAAGAACTGGTATCATTTGGTGTCCTCTTTCCATTGCTCCCAGGCCAGAGGAGAGCTCTGTCTGGCTGTGTCGCCTCAGACAAATCGTTTCGCCTCTCTGAACTTCAACCTTTGAGCAGATGTCTGAAAAACATGTGAGGAATTGAATCTTGAGGCTTGGAACTTGAAGTGTGCATTTTGAGATTTCCTAATAAGTCAAGGAGGGCATCTCAGGTTTCTCAGTGATAAAGAATTCACCTGCCAAAGCAGAAGACTTAGGTTTGATCCCTGGGTCCGGAAGATCCCCTGGAGAAGGAAATGGCAACCCATTCCAGTATTCTTGCCTGGGAAATTCTATGGACAGAAGATCCTGGTGGGTGATAGTCTATCAGGTCACAAGAGTCAGGCATGACTTAGTGACTAACCAACCAAGAAGTCAAGGAAGGTTTTCTTAAAATCCTTCCGTAACTCTGCCATGTACCCACCCTCCCACCTCCTCCTGTGGGCCCTCAAAATAGGCTGTCCTGGCCTCTATCAGATCATTCCTCACAGACTCATCTGTAGGTCCAACTTGACTGTGAGATCTGAGGACCCCTGCCTCCCTGGAAGTACTTTATGGCTGAATTAATGAATGAGAGGAGCTAATATGTCAGTTCAGTTCAGTCGCTCAGTCGTGTCCGACTCTTTGCGACCCCATGAATCGCAGCACGCCAGGCCTCCCTGTCCATCACCAGCTCCCGGAGTTCACTCAGACTCACGCCCAGTGAGTCAGTGATGCCATCCGGCCATCTCATCCTCTGTCATCCCCTTCTCCTCCTGCCCCCAATTCCTCTCAGCATCAGAGTCTTTTCCAATGAGTCAACTCTTCACATGAGGTGGCCAAAGTACTGGAGTTTCAGCTTTAGCATCATTCCTTCCAAAGAAATCCCAGGGCTCATCTCCTTCAGAATGGACTGGTTGGATCTCCTTGCAGTCCAAGGGACTCTCAAGAGTCTTCTCCAACACCACACTTCAAAAGCATCAATTCTTCGGCGCTCAGCCTTCTTCACAGTCCAACTCTACCACCATTCCTGACCTTCAATAGTCAGGTAAAGAATAATGGCAATAATAAGTCACATTTCTCCAGCACTTACTATGTGCCAGGTATTATTGTATGAGCTTTACTTTTGTAAGACTTAATCCTCAAGATAACCCCATGAAGTAGGTAGTGTCTATATTAAACCTGTTTCACAGATGAGCAAACAGATACAGGTAAACTTCTCAAGATCTTACCTCCATTGGCAGTATCTGGGATTCAACTCCAGAGTCCTGTCTCTTAACCACTAAACTAGGCTTTCAGTGGTCCGACGACCCTTCTGGAATTTATACCTTTCAAACAGTATCCCTAAGCTGATCATTAGACACCAGTTTCAAAGACATGTGCATAACTCTGCTCATTTTGCATGGGGGAAAATAGAAAAGTTAAGGGACTTGACCAAGCTCGTGCTGTCCATTGATGGGGAATTAGGACTGCAGAAACCTCTGTGGCCTTTCCCAATGGAGTACAGTGGAAAGCAGGGTCTCTGGAAACTCCATTCAGAGCAACAGCATCTTCTCTGACTGTCTTTTGCCAGGCCCCTTCACCAGCGCAAGTGCCAAGGCTCCTGGAGAGGATATTCCCACAGAGCATGAAAACATAAAAGACCTGGAGTAGACAAAGCAATCTTTTTTTTTTTTAATTAAATTAATTTATTTATTTTTAAATGAAATAAAGATGAATATTTTTAATGGTAAAAGCTACCATTCACAAAGAAGATAGACATCATAAACCACTAGACACCTAACAACAAACAGACAAAAATACATAAAGCAAAAATCAGAAGAAATATAAAGGGAAAGAAAAAATATATATAATCATAGTGAGACATATTAACCTTTCTCTGAGAATATTCTATCAAGTACAGAAAAAATAAGAATAGGAGCATCTTGAATGATATCATTAATAATTTAAATATAATAGATTTCTATTATATTACTCTAATATCCTACACAAATATATTTAAAAATTTGTTTTTCATACATTATTATTAGATGCCCATAGGACATTTAGAAAAACTGGCAAAAAGATAAACATTACCAGATTTCAAAAAGTAGAATTATTTTTTGTGTGATTCAGTTATATGTGTACACATATATTATTTTTGAAATTATTTTGCATTATAGTGAAAGTGAAGTTGCTCAGTCGTGTCCGACTCTTTGTGACTCCATAGATTGTAGCCCAACAGGCCCCCTCATCCGTGGGACTTTCTAGGCAAGAATACTGGAGTGGGTTGCCATTTCCTTCTCAAGGGGATCCTCCTCACCCAGGGATCGAACCCGGGTCTCCCGCATTGCAGGCAGATGCTTTACCATCTGAGCCACAAAATATTGACTATATTTCCCTGTGCTATATAACAAACCTTTGTGGTTTGTTACATATCTATTTTTTTATTAGAAATCTAACATTCTATTCATACTAAGTCAAACAAGTGAAATCAAAATGTCATAATTATTTTCAGTTAGGCAAAAATTCATGTTTTCAAAATATATATATTATACATATTATCTATATATATTTGCAAGAGCTTTTCTACTATGCTTGATAAAGACTTGAGAAAGGACTAAAAAAATAAAAAAAAGAAGAGATGGAGAAACTGGAAAACATAAACTAAATGAAATGAGAGCACTGAACAGGAAATAGAAAACATGAAACAAGCTAGATAAAAGTAAAAGACCTCATATAGTCCAGCTGTTCCTAAACACAGCTGCTCATTAGAAACATATCTGGAGCCCTGGCCAAAAAACAAAAAGCAATACCTGGGCATTTGTATTTTTCAAAAACTTCCAAGATAATTCTGATATACATCTGGATTTTAAAAAGTGATTACAGGTTTTCTATTAAATGTAGTTTTGGTGATATAGAATTCTATTATGTTTCTGTTGACAAATCATGATAGAATGGTATTAAGTGAGTAATAGTTACATAATCACAATGATGTTTATCAGTTTTCACAATCAATAGCCAAACAAAAAAAAGATAATTACAATTGTAAGCCATAACGGGAACATGATTAACCTAACAGTATAAAATAATTACATACAGTCTGGGGGAGTGGTCAAGCAGAGTCATGTGGTAAGTGGAAATGCATACATGCAGATGTTTTCATCTACTTGGCCAGTCTGTGTCTTTTGGTTGGTGCATTTGATCTATTTACATTTAAGGTAATTATTGATATGTATGATCTTATTATCGTATTTTAATTGTTGGGGTTTATTTTTTGTAGGTAGGTCTTTACCTTCTCTTGTTTCCTGCCTAGAGAAGTTCCTTTGGCATTTGTTGTAAAGCTGATCTGGTGGTGCTGAATTCTCTTAACTTTTGTTTGTCTGAAAATCTTTTGATTTCTCCATCAAATCTGAATGAGAGTGTTGCTGGGTAGAGTATTCTTGGTTGTAGGTTCTTTCCTTTCATCACTTTAAGTGTATCATGCCATTCTCTTCTGGCTTATAGAGTTTCTGTTGAGAATTCAGCTGATAGCCTGATGCGAGTTCCCTTGTATGTTATTTGTCTTCTGTCCCTTGTTGCTTTTAATATTTATCTCTCTTTAATTTTTGTCAGTTTGATTACTATGTGTCTTGCTGTGTTCCTCCTCAGGTTTATCCTGCCTGGGACTCTCTGTGGTTCCTGGACTTGACTGACTCTTTCCTTTCCCATGTTAAAGAAGTTTTCAGCTATTATGCCTTCAAATATTTTCTAAGGTCCTTTCTTTCTTCTCCTTCTGAGACCCCTATAATGTGCATGTTGGTGCACTTAATATTGTCCCAGAGATCTCTTAGGCTGTTTTCATCTGTTCTGCTGCAGTGATTTCCACATTCTGTCTCCAGGTCATTTATCTGTTCTTCTGCCTCAGTTATTCTGGTGTGGATTCCTTTTCATATATTATTCGTCTCTGTTTGCTTGTTCTTTAGATCTTCTAGGTCTTTGGTAAACTTTTCTTGCATCTTCTCAATCTTTGCCTCTATTCTTATTCCAAGATCCTGAATCATCTTTACTATCATTATTCTCAATTGTTTTTCTTTAAGATTGCCTATCACCATATCTTTTAGCTGTTTTTTTGGAATTTTATTTTGTCCCTTCACCTGGGACATAACTTTTTGCTTTTTCATGCTGTTAACTTTCTGTAATAAGGTTTTTGTTTTAGTCACTGTGAAACTGTGGTTCTTCTTACTTCTGCCCTCTGATGGAGGAGGCTAAGAGGCTTGTGTAAGCTTCCTGATGGGAGGGACTGGTGGTGGGAAAAACTGGGTCTTGCTCTGGTGGGCAGGGCCTTGCTCAGTAAAGCTTTAATTCAATTATCTGCTGATGGGTCGGGTGGCACTCCCTCCTTGGTAGTTTTTTGGCCTGAGGTGACTCAGCCCACAGTTCATGGGGTTGCAAAGGGTCAGACAAGACTGGGTGACTGAACTGAACTGAACTGAACTGACTCAGCTCTTGGTCGGGTTAACAGTAATCTCCAAGCGTGTTGGTAGCTCAGATGGTAAAGAATCTGCTGCAAGGTAGGAGACCCAGGTTTGATTCCTGAGTTGGGAAGATCCCCTGGAGAAGGGCATGGCAACACACTCCAGTATTCTTGCCTGGAGAATTCCATGGACAAAGGAGCCTGGCAGGCCCCCGTCCACCGGGTCACAAAGAGTCAGACACAACTGAGTGACTAACACACACACACCAAGAGCATGTATACCAAGGGGGACCTTCCCAGTCTAGGGCCCCACCCCTCTAGTGAGCCCCTGCCAACTCACGCCTCCACAGGAGACCTTCCAACACTAGCAGGTAGTTTGGGTTCAGTCTCTTGTGGAGTCACTGCTCCTTTCCTCTGAGTCGGTGCATGCAAGGTTTCGTTGCGCCCTCCAAGACTGGAGTTTCTGTTTCCCCCAGTCCTGTGGAAGTTTTGTAATCAAATCTCACAGGGCTCCAAGGTCAGATTCCTTGGGAATTCCCAGTCCCTTTGTCAGATCCCCAGGCTGTGAAGTCTGCTGTGGGGTTCAGAGCCTTCACAACAGTGGGAGAACTCCTTTGGAACTTTGCTCTCCAGTTTGTGGGTCACCCACCTGGCAGGTATGGGATTTTATTTTATTGTGACTGTGCCCCTTCTAGCATCTTGCTGAGGCTTCTTCTTTGTCTTTGGACACGGGGTTTCTTTTTTGGGTAGGTTCCAGCATCCTCCTGTCAATGGGTATTCAACAGCTGGATGTGATGTTGGTGTTCTCACAGGAGAAGACAAGCACATATCTTTCTGCTCTGCCATCTTGAACCAGAAGCCCGAAGCAATCCTGAGAAATAAAAATAGAGCTAGAGGAATCAGTCTCCCTGATTTCAGATTATCCAACAAAGCTACAGAAATCAAGAGTTTGGCACAAAACTGGCACAAAAACAGATAGAGATGAATGGAACAGAATTTTTAAAAGCCCAGAGATAAACCCGTGAACTTATGCACAACTAATCTATGACAAAGGAGGCACGGATATACAATATAATCTTTTCAATAAGTGGATCTAGGAAAACTAGATAGCTACTTGTAAAAGAATGAAATTAGAACATTGTCTAACACTATACACAAAAATAAACTCAAATGCATTAAAGACCTAAATATAAAACTGGATACTTTAAAACTCTAAGAGCATAACATAAGCAGAACACTTTCAGACATATACGATAGCAATATCTTTTTGGATCCACCTCCTAGAGTAATAAAAATAAAAACAAAAATAAACAAATGGGGTCTAATTAAACTTAAAAGCTTTTGCAAAGCAAAGGAAACCATCAACAAAATGATAAACAGCCCAGAGCATGAGAGAAGACATTTGCAAATGAAGTAACCAGTAAGAGATTCAGTTCAGTTCAGTCACTCAGTCGTGTCCGACTCTTTGTGACTCCATGAATCACAGCACGCCAGGCCTCCCTGTTCATCACCAACTCCCAGAGTTCACTCAGACTCACGCCCATCGAGTCAGTGATGCCATCCAGCCATCTCATCCTCTGTCATCCCCTTCTCCTCCTGCCCCCAATCCCTCCCAGCATCAGAGTCTTTTCCAGTGAGTCAAATCTTCACATGAGGTGGCCAAGGTACTAGAGTCTCAGCTTTAGCATTATTCCTTCCAAGGAAATCCCAGGGTTGATCTCCTTCAGAATGGACTGGTTGGATCTCCTTGCAGGCCAAGGGACTCTCAAGAGTCTTTTCCAACACCACAGTTCAAAAGCATCAATTCTTCGGCGCTCACCCTTCTTCACAGTCCAACTCTCACATCCATACATGACCAAATGAAAAACCATATAGCCTTGACTAGACGGACCTTTGTTGGCAAAGTAATGGCTCTGCTTTTGAATATGCTATCTAGGTTGGTCATAACTTTTCTTCCAAGGAGTAAGCGTCTTTTAATTTCCTGGCTGCAGTCACCATCTGCAGTGATTTTGGAGCCCCCCAAAATAAAGTCTGACACTGTTTCCACTGCTTCTCCATCTATTTCCCATGGAGTGATGGGACCGGATGCCACGATCTTCATTTTCTGAATGTTGAGCTTTAAGCCAACTTTTTCACTCTCCACTTTCACTTTCATCAAGAGGCTTTTTAATTCTTCTTCACCTTTCTGCCATAAGGGTGGTGTCATCTGCATATCTGAGATGATTGATATTTCTCCCGGCAATCTTGATTCCAGCTTGTGCTTCATCCAGTCCAGCGTTTCTCATGATGTACTCTGCATAGAAGTTAAATAAGCAGGGTGACAATATACAGCCTTGATGCACTCCTTTTCCTATTTGGAACCAGTCCATTGTTCCATGTTCAGTGTTAACTGTTAATTCCTGACCTGCATACAGATTTCTCAAGAGACAGGTTAGGTGGTCTGGTATTCCCATCTCTTTCAGAATTCTCCACAGTTTATTGTGATCCACATAGTCAAAGGCTTTGGCATAGTCAATAAAGCAGAAATAGATATTTTTCTGGGACTCTCTTGCTTTTTCCCTGATCCAGTGGATGTTGGCCATTTGATCTCTGGTTCCTCTGCCTTTTCTAAAACCAGCTTGAACATCAGGTCAGGGTGACAATATACAGCCTTGACGTACTCCTTTTCCTATTTGGAACCAGTCTGTTGTTCCATGTCCAGTTCTAACTGTTGCTTCCTGACCTGCATACAGATTTCTCAAGAGGCAGGTCAGGTGGTCTGGTATTCCCGTCCCTTTCAGAATTTTCCGCAGTTTATTGTGATCCACACAAAGACTTTGGCATAGTCAATAAAGCAGAAATAGATGTTTTTCTGGAACTCTCTTGCTTTTTCGATGATCCAGCAGATGTTGGCCATTTGATCTCTGGTTCCTCTGCCTTTTCTAAAACCAGCTTGAACATCAGGAAGTTCATGGTTCATATATTGCTGAAGCCCGGCTTGGAGAATTTTGAGCATTACTTTACTAGCATGTGAGATGAGTGCAATTGTGTGGTAGTTTGAGCATTCTTTGGCATTGCCTTTCTTTGGGACTGGAATGAAAACTGACCTTTTCCAGTCCTGCTGAGTTTTCCAACTTTGCTGGCATATTGAGTGCAGCACTTTCACAGCATCATCTTTCAGGATGTGAAATAGCTCAACTGGAATGCCATCACCTCCACTAGCTTTGTTCGTAGTGATGCTTTCTAAGGCCCACTTGACTTCACATTCCAGGATGCCTGGTCTGGCTGTAGATGAGTGATCACACCATCGTGATTATCTGGGTCTTGAAGATCTTTTTTGTACAGTTCTGTGTATTCTTGCCACCTCTTCTTAATATCTTCTGCTTCTGTTAGGTCCATACCATTTCTGTCCTTTATTGAGCCCATCTTTGCATGAAATGTTCCCTTGGTATCTCTAATTTTCTTGAAGAGATCTCTAGTCTCCCTTTCTGCTGTTTTCCTCTATTTCTTTGCATTGATCGCTGAAGAAGGCTTTCTTATCTCTTCTTGGTATTCTTTGGAACTCTGCATTCAGATGCTTATATCTTTCCTTTTCTCCTTTGTTTTTCACCTAATATGTATGCAGTCCTTATTGGCTGCCAAGCACCCTGCTAAGGATTCAAAATGCTAGTTCTCACAACTATTTACTGAATTGCAGAAAGTCTCAGAACTATTTACAACTGAGGACCCCTAGGCTAGGAGAGAGAGAGGTCACACAGCTGGAAGCTTCGGAGCTAGAAGTGAAACTCAAATTAACACCAGAGATCCCGGTCTAATCCCAGGCCTGAGATTACTCAGGGCTGGATTACCATCTGGGCTGGGTACTTCTTTGCTGTGAAGCTGTTCTGTGCGTCATAGGTAGGCAGGAGCATCCCCAGTCTCTACTCACCATAGCAACCCCAACACCACTCTGGGCTTTAACTACCAAAGCTGACTTCAGGCATTACTAAATATTGCCTGGGGACTAAGACACCCCCAGTTGAGAACCACTGTTCTAGATTATGCGGCTTCCCGTGCTGGGCATGTGGCCCAACCCTGGCTGGGGACAGGGACGAGCAGAAACACGGAGTTTGGGGAGATCTGGTCACACACCAGGGAGCACTCAGCTGAGGTGGGAAGGTAATTCTGCTGCAGGACCTGTCAGAGGACAGCTGAGAGCTGAGCTGGTGGGATCTGATGGTGAGGGCTCAGGCAAGTACAGGTATAGGTCCTCCTCAAAGAGGGCACACACTTGGCCTTAGATCTTCTGGGGGCCACCAAGCCCGTGTCCTTATTTCTGCACAGAGAGCCAGGAAGGTCAGCTGCCACCCAGGCGCACCCTGGTCATATCCCTGGGAACCTCGCAGGGAAGGAGGCTGTAAGTGAGAGAGCCGGTGCCGGCCTGGAGCGGGGAACACGGAGCTTCCCCACGACGCCTTTGTTTGTTTTCCAGCTGGGCTTGAATGCCTGGCTTCTTCTATCAAATCTTTGGCCCTTTCTTCAGCCCCATGCTTCCAGATTTTTTCCAAACTCAAAAGGTCTGGGTTTTCCCATCTGGGAAAAGATGGTGACCACCTGAGGTTCGCCTTGGTGTCCTAGGCTTGCCCTCTCAGCCAGCCCACTCCTCACAGGGCGCCCTGTCTGCAGCAGGGCCCCAGGAGACCCTGCTCGGGAAAGGGCCTCCCACTGGGAGCACAAGCCTGCTGCAGCCCCTGCCGGGTGGACTGGCAGAAGGTGAGGGCCCAGAAGCCCTCGGCCCCCAGTGCTGCCAAATGCAGAAATTCCGATGGAACTGCCAGGCCCCACTGTGGTGAGTCAGCATCGGTCTCCCCCAGCTGAGTCCCAGGCGCTCAGTGAAGCCAGGCCTTCTCGGTACACCAGAGGCTTCCAGTCATCTGCAAAGCCAAACATTCATCTTCAAAGGCCTCCCCAGGAAGCAGACTGGCCTGCTGTCACATTGAAAGCAGAATCTAGGGGCTTCTGAGGAAGCCAATAAGCATTTTTTTCCCTTTGACCAACTCCATCCCAGCCCTGCCACTGACTTGCTGAGTGACCTCAGGCAATCCCTTTTCCCTCTCTGAACCTTGGGTGCTTATTAGTCTAGTGCAGATAATGACTGTCCTGCTGGCCTCCCACAAATGGGTGACTGGATGAGAAAGGATCTTGCCAAGAATGGAGCACACCCCAAGAGTGAGGAATGTTGGCAGGAGTCTCTGAGGCCCTGGCCCGGATCCTGGCCCCGACAGATTGTCAGACTCTCTCCCAGGCTGAAGCGCCCAGAGTAGGAGAGAGAAAGCTGATGAGAAAACGCGACATCAAACACAACCAGGCACATCAGACTCGCCCAGGAGCGGCTTATTTATAGCTGTAAAAACATCCTGTCTGAACAGTCAGTTCAACCTCTAAAATATTAGGACTTTAATCCTTATATATGATCAACTTTACTCTTGAAAGTAGAACCTTGGAAATGAGAAAAGGCAGCATAGCTTATTACAGTTCCCAATCTTGCCCCCTCCACCGCCAGTAATGAAACTAGTGCCGAGGCCTCTGCCTGTATGTTTAGTTATGGCTCTGTTGTCCCCAGGTCAGAGTCATATTTTTCTACTGACCCCCTGTCTTTGGTGGTGGTGGTTTAGTCATTTGGGCATCTCTCTCTCTTTGCGACCCCATGGACTATAGACCACCAGGCTCCTCTGTCCATGGGATTTTCCAGGCAAGAATACTGGAGTTGGTAGCCATTTCCTTCTCCAGGGGATCTTCCCCATCGAAGGACTGAACCTGGGTCTCCAGCCTTGCAGGCAGATTCTTTACCAACTGAGCCACCAGGAAAGGAGAAATTCAGTACTCTGGGCACCAGTGGTGGGGAAACCTCAAATTCCACCCACCAGCTGGGTTGAAGGGCGGCTTAGTGGGAGAGAGATGACTTCACCAGCTTGTGCTTAACATTCCAAAGCTGGGAGGCAAAACTAGGTGCCCCTGGCTCGTGATCACCAAGGTGACCCAGGAAGGTGGCCCCTCCTGTTTCTACCCCCCTCCTCAGCCCCTCCTTGTCTCTAGTCACTGCTCTCCCTCTTCTGAGTGCTTGTTCATCCTCCTGTGTCCACTACTTATGTGGATGGTAGAGTTCAGGGGCAGCCCAGAGAGTGAATAGACTCAGTCCAGTCCCTCTGAAATGACCCTGGAGGCATCCCCTCAGGGAGCTGGAGCTCCCCATCTTCCTGCCCAGGCATCGGAGCATCTGCTTACCCTGTAATTAAAGACAATCTCCTGTCCTTGAGGTGCTGGCTGCCACAAACGTGGCCCTGGCTTACCTGTCTAGCCTCATGTTGAACCACCCTGCTCCTCTCACTCGGGGCTCCAGCCCAATCGAACAGCTTTCAGTTCCTTGAAGCCAAAGGCTCTGAACTGTCTCCAGCTTCAAGGCCTTTGCACAAATTATTTCATCTCTGCAGGTGTCTGGGTAAGTAAGCATCACTTGCTCAAAACGCTTTTCCTGAGCCCCAGTCTAAATTCAATTTCACACCAGGATTTATCACAGCTCTCATTGTGTGGCCGTTATCACGGTTTGCAAGTATTATGTTTATTTGTGTATGTATTTTAGTGTCTGTGAGCTCTGTGGGAACAGGGATAGTATCCCCAGCGCTAAGCAAGTGTCTGACATAAGACAGACACACAGTTAATTTGTACTGAAGAATGAAGACGTAGCGTTTACACACAGGACAGCAACTCAGACGCTGCGAAGGAAGGAGGAGCAGCACAGGCTGTGTGTGCAAGCTAAGCCGCTTCAGTCGTGTCAGACTCTGTGCGCCCCCGTGAGCTGTAGCGTGCCAGGCTCCTCTAGCCATGGGATTCTCCAGGCAAGAAGACTGGAGTGGATGTTCCATTTCTTCCTCTAGTGGATCTTCTCAACCCAGGGATCAAACCCACGTCTCCTACCATTTCCTGCATTGGCAGGTGTGTACTTTACCACCAGTGCCAGCTGCAGCTGCGAAGCCCCGGAAAAGCATACGTGCAGCATTTGAAGGGGGCTTCCCTGGTGGCTCAGCTGGTAAAGAATCTGCCTGCAGTGTAGGAGATCTAGGTTCGATCCCTGGGTTGGGAAGATCCCCTGGAGAAGGGAAAGCCCACTCCAGTGTTCTAGCCTGGAGAATTCCATAGACTGTATATCCACGGGGTCGCAAAGAGTCAGACACGACTGAACAACTTTCATCACTTAAAGGAGTGTCAGAAGGAAGGGATGGCAACAAGGGATTTGCTAAAGAGGTTCTGAAGCCCGGAATGGAATGCAACTTTGGTCCTGGATTTGGAGCTTGTTTCTAGAACATTCGTTGTTTCCTAAGATCCCATCCTTGGGATCAGCTTGACCCACTTTATCCTAAGAATGGAGTGGGGCAAGAAAGCCCTCGACTCCTGTTAAAGTCAAGAATCCTGGTTGGAAGTTGGACTGTTAATGAACTGGGCAGGAGGTGCCAGAGGGGGCAGGCGGATGCTTCATGGTGTTGGTGTAGGGCAGATTCCTGGCCAGGGGCACCCCGGGGAACATGAGCTGATGTGCACCCCCTCCCCAATGTCAGGACGGGATTCTGCTGGGAGCCGTGGGCGCTTATGACTGGAACGGAGCTGTGCTAAAGGAGACCAGCAGCGGGAAGCTCATTCCTCTCCGTGAGTCTTACCTGAAGGAATTCCCTGAGGAGCTCAAGAACCACGGTGCCTACTGGGTAAGAGGCAGGGCTGAGGGGTGGCTGGTGGGCGGTGGGCCAGGAAAGGACTTGGGGGTCCAGAACGTGCTCAAACACGAGACGAGGGGCTTGTCCGTGCATCGTCTGTGCTGATTCAAGCACAGTCAGGAGTCATTACCCCTCCAGACTGGCATCCAGCACACCCAGCACCATGCCTGGCTCATCACGGGCTCTCCATTAGTAGCTAGAATAAATCAGGGTCCCCAAGCCAGGCCATGGACCCGGCCCTGCAGCAGAAGGTGAGAAAGCGAGTGAAGTTTTATCTGCCATTCCCCGTCTCCCCCACCACCCCCATCCGTGGAAAAATTGTCTTTTGCAAAACTGGTGCCTGGTGCCAAAAAGACTGCAGACTGCCAGAATAAATGACAAGCAGTCTGACCTGAAATTGTTTCCACTGATGCCTCTAGACTCTCCGGCAGCTGTTGGTGCGTTTTCAGAATTGAGTGCAAGAAGTCTGCCTCCCCAGGGCAAAAATGCAAGCTGAGGATGTGCTCGGTTCAGTTCGGTCGCTCAGTCGTGTCCGAATCTTTGCGTTACAATCAAGGCAGGAGTAATCTCCCATTAAGCACCTTAGTGTGAGTGAAAGTCGCTCAGTCGTGTCTGACTGTTTGTGACCCTATGGACTATACAGTCCATGGAATTCTCCAGGCCAGAATACTGGAGTGGGTAGCCTTTCCCTTCTCCAGGGGATCTTCCCAATCCAGGGATCAAACCCAGGTCTCCTGCATTGCAGGCGGATTCTTTACCAGCCGAGCCACAAGGGAAGCTCACCTTAAGCACCTTAAGGTGGTCATAAAAAGAAAAGTGTGAGTCACTGGCCTGGTGGTGACAGGTCCCAGCTGTGAGACCTTAACCATTGCTCAGTCACCTCCAGCTTTGTAGAAGCGAACCTCTGCCATTCATGCAGAAAGGGCTGAACCAGAGGAAAGGAGAAGGGCTCCCACTGTCTGTAAGTCTTCCTGAGTTTCTGAACCGCGTCTACCAGCTGTGACGTTATCACCAATGCAGCCTCAGACCCCACTTCTCCGTGAACTAAGTTGGCAGTGGGCCTCTCTGTGGTGGGAAGGTCATTCCTCTTCCCAGAAGACCCTTCATGAGGCCCAACCATGGTCCCTCCTTGGGTGGGAGTCCGGAAGGAGCGCCTTTCTGCTCCTGCTCTCTCTGGGGGTTCATCCAGTGAGGGCACTGTGGGGGATCTCTGGAAGATGCCTCCCTCTGTGCCCCAAGGGAGACGGGGAGTTTGGGGAAGGAGACCAGGAGGCCAGGCTCTCCGCCTCCACACTGGGGAAGCTGATGGACTTCCAGCCCCGGGCCTTCAGGGAGGCTCCCAGCTTTCAGGGTGGCCTTGCCTGCTGGTCAGAGCCTCATGGGAACTGCAATCACGGCCAGCAGACAGCAGGGAAGCAGGAAGCTCTCAGCACTGCTTAGAGCTTGAGAGTTGGCCCTGCCTCTCGCCTGCCCCCAGGACATTCAGCCCCCAGGACCCTCCCATTACCACTCTTCCTCCTTCTGGGGAAGCCCAAACGCCTGGGGTCAATGAGAATACTCTCAGTAATGCCGCTGAGGACTCAGCCTAGAAGAAACCCTTGCTCCACCACACAAGGTTAAGCCTGCCCTGAAGGTGAAGGTGAAGTCGCTCAGTCGTGTCCGATTCTTTGTGACCCTGTAGACTGTAACCTACTAGGCTTCTCCGTCCATGGGATTCTCCAGGCAAGAATACTGGGGTGGATTGCCATTTCCTTCTCCAGGGGATCTTTCCAACCCAGGGATCGAACCCGGGTCTCCCACTTTGGAGGCAGACGCTGTAACCTCTAGCCACCAGGGAAGCCTGCCCTACCTTCGTATTTTTGTGATCGCTCTGAATTCACAGCCGTTAGCCACCCTCCATGCGATATCCTGCTCTCACCTACCCCACTTCCCAGAATACCTTTCCAAGTGTCAAAGATGGTGTATCTAGAACCAGTTTCCCACCCTACTGTACCCACACTCCTGGCCACTGTGAGCTGGCTTCTGTGCATCCTGCAGCCACTCTGAAAGCAACTGGTAGGACCCACATATACACAGGCATGCACACAGGCACGCACACACAGCAGAAGGAGCCGCTCATTCCCCAGAAAGCACCCAGGAATTGCCAGCAAGGCCTGATACCCATCTAAAAACTGGGATCCACTCTCCAAATCATCCTGCAGGAAGTAGGACTCTCGGCTTTGCACACCTGCAAGGGTCCCATCTTCAGGAGAGTTGTCTCAGGATGCTGCACAGTCACTCCCCAGAGCCGGGTGCTCGACTGGAAGTTCACAAGGACCAGGCTCTGATCCCGAGGAGGCCTTTCCCAAAGAGCCCCTGGGTTTCCATCTTGTTCTCTTCTGAGTGGCATGTGTGTGTGGATGCAGAGAAGCCTGGGCACTCCCCGCTTTGGGGCTGCAGAGCTTTGGGGCTGCAGGGATCTCTGAGACCCCCCACCTGCATGCCCTGAGCAGAGCAGTTTCTTGCCTCTGCACAGCCAGCCCTTCAGTTTTTGGTGGACCACTTAGCAAGGCATTCTGGTAGCGAAGAGGACATTGCTTGGTTCCCAGAGAGACTCCTGGTGGGGATCAGAAACACAGGCGGCCCAATATGAAAAGAAGTATGGCTAGGGGTTCCCTCACGTGCTCACCTGTAGGGCGAGTGAAGCAGGTGATGTGCGTGTTCCAGGTCAGCGATGCCTTTTAGTGACCCCCACCTGGCTTCTTTCGATGCCCGCCAGCAGAGGGTGAGCACAGTGAGTTCCCTGCACCGTCCTCCAGCCCCTTCCGAGCCCTGCCTCTTCAGGCCTCCTCCTCAGCTGAGCCTGGGAACTACTGTCTAGAACTACCATCTGCTCAGCCTGCTCTGAATGCTCTCCTTTCAGCGGCCCACCCATGCCACCAGGCCCTGGTGTGGTCTGCCAGGCCATGGGGCCAGAGACAAGCCTATTTCCTCCCATGGCAGGGTACACAGTCACATCGGTCGTGTCCTCCAGGCAGGGGCGGGTGTACGTGGCCGGAGCCCCCCGGTTCAACCACACAGGCAAAGTCATCCTGTTCACCATGCACAGCAACCGGAGTCTCACCATCCACCAGGCCCTGCGTGGGGAGCAGGTAACGCAGAGGGGGCTGGGGGCGGGGCCAACAGGTGGGACAGACAGGGTGGCGAGGCTGGGAGGGACTGTCCCTCACAGGACTGCCCCCAGACCCAGAAACATCCTTCCTGGCTGGGGGGGGAGGGGAGGTTGTGCCCTCTTTATACCCACCTTGGAGCTGATGCTCCCTCCCCAGAAAGCCAGATCTCAGACCCTGCTGCAGCAACGAGAACCTGGGAGAACCCACGGAGCCCTTGTCTCTGGGGCACTAGCCAGACCTCTGCCCCCGACCACCAGCATCTCTCTGGTTGTGTCTAGAGTTCAGGGCTCTGGCAGAGGCAACATCCAGGCTATGACTTCCCAGCTTGGGCTGACAAGGCCCCTAGGCATCTGAAGGGGCACTTGTGTTCCTCATGCCACCTCGGTGCTACCAGAAATGGGAGGAGTCGTGCCTCTGCCCACAGCAGGCCCCAGGGGTGCACCAAGATGCCAACTTCTTTCCTCCCCTGGAACAGGCACGATGCAGAATGGTACAACCGCCAATGTCACAGCACCCCCCAAGACGTGGTGGGCAATGAGACTGTGCTGCTAAGAGTCTCATGTCAGAAGGCCCTGAAAGCACGGGGGCAGGCTATGGTTAAAGTCAGTGAAGGTGAAAAGATCAGGAAACAGGGTTCTGATACAGGTTATTTCAATAGCCCAGGAAAACTGTGGTCCTAAGAAGCAACACACTTCTCCAAGGTTATTGAGTAGATTCACTGGGTAAAACTCAGAATCCTGACTCTTGGTGGGGCTGCCTACATTGTGCTACCTCCTGACCCCAGCGACTCCCACACAAGGCCTTGGCCCCTCCCATCTGGCAGCATCCAGTATCCATGGCACCCTGTGCTGAGCTGAGCCCTGTCCAGCTCCTTCCTGTTATTCTTGGCTTGCCCCTGGTACTCTAGAGCCTGGGAACAGCCCTGCTTCCTGCCTCCTCTACTGCCCATGGCCATGAGGACACGCTCTCTGCCAGGTCTAACCTCAGTCCCTCTAGCTGCAGGGAGCCATCCTTTCGCCATTCCTCTTCCCATCCTAAGGGCACTGGGGGACCCGGGCGCTGCTCTGGTCCCAGCCTCCACACTGCCCGCCCACACCCCACCCAGGGCTGGCTCTCAGGAATCCAAGGTTAGACCTTGAGCGCCGGAGGGAATTCACCGAAGAATATATGACATTTTTACTGCCTGGCTCTGCCTCCAACATCCAAACGAGAAACCGCAGCACTGAAAGCAGCTAAATTAAGTGGATTCCAAATCACCGTGACCCATATAGCTGAGGCCACAGGTTTAGACAGTCTCTCTCCGCCTCTGTCTTTGCTCTGTCTGCCTCTTAATCACTCTATGTAGGCACGTCTCTCCCCTCCCCACACCGTGTTTATAATTTCCTTTTTCTCCCTCTTCTGTATTTTTTTGTAAATCATTCTTCTCAGCTTCTCTTGCATTAAAAGCTTTTCATGCTTGAGGATAAATTTCTTCTGAAAACACCCCAAGCTGGGAAGGGAGAATCATGAGCTTGGGTGTCAGATGGATCAGAGTTCCAACCCAATTTGGCTGTAACCGGCCTTCTGACCTTGCGCTAGTGACTCCACTTCCCTGAGCTTCAGTTCCTTCCCTGTGAAATAAGGACAATGATCTCTCCCAAGACAGTGTGAGGCTGTAAAGTGCCTCACACAGGGCCTGTCCTTGGGAAGGAAGGGCTCCTTTTCTTTCCTGAGAACCGCTTGTCCTATAAACATTTATCGAGCACCTCCTGTGTGCCAGGCACAGCACCCAGGCCTGGAGGGAATGAGACAGGAGCAGCGCCCACTGTCGGGGGCCCTCTGTGGAGGGAACCAACGCTGGGGGGAGGAGGACAGGGCCGGAGGAGAGCATGGAGAAGGGGGCCCCTCGGCAGGGGATGGAGTGGGGAAGGCCAGGGGTGTCTTTGAACAGGAAGTGACCTGTAGGATGATAGACATGACCTGGAGAGAGGGGAGGAGAAGGGGGTAGAGGCTAAAGAGAAGTATGTGCAAGAGAAGCTGAGAAGCCCGCCAGAGCAGGGGGCTCTTGGAGAAGAGCAATCACTTCAGTGATTTCTGAGAAAAATCTGACAGTGAGAGAAAGAATCTCTGACAATGAGAGAAATCACTGTCGGGGGAATGTGGGAGCCAGAGGCTGGGGAGGCGGGGGGGCCAGTCCAGGAGGGCCACACTGCAGTTTGGACATTTCCCCCCAAAGCAAGGGAGGGGCATGGTCAGCTTCTGGAAGCCACGCTAGCTCCCCACAGCGGTGGGCTGGAGGGCCAGTCTGGAGATGGAGGGGCGGTCCTTCCTTTGGAAGGTGCCTCTCCTGAGGAAGAAGCATCAGAGCAGGAGGGAAGCAGATGGATTTGGGACATGTGTGGCATCCACCAAGTGAGCTTGTGGGGACACTGCAGGTGGGGAAGATGGGAGTGGAGCCAGGAGGACCCTTAGGTTTCTAGCTGAGTTGGAGGCATGGCACCCAAGGCGAGAGAGGAACACAGTCAGTGCTCAAACACTGAGAAGAAATCACAAGTCACCACCCAAGGTGCTAAGCCCAGAGTTATTTGGAAAATAAAATATTGGAAATGAGTTAAATGTCCAACAGAGGACTGATTAAACACGTTTGGCACATGCATAACTTGGAATGTTACACCATATAGTCAAAGCTACGGCTTTTCCAGTAGTCATGTATGGATGTGACGGTAGGAGCATAAAGAAGGCTGAGTGCCAAAGAATTGATGCTTTTGAACTGTGGTGCCAGAGAAGACTCTTGAGAGTCCCTTGGACAGCAAGGAGATCAAACCTGAATATTCATTGGAAGGACCGATGCTGAAGCTCCAATACTTTGGCCACCTGATGCGAAGAGCCGACTCATTGAAAAAGATTCTGATGCTGGGAAAGATTGAGGGCAAGATGAGAAAGGTGCGACAGAGGAAGAGATAGTTGGATGGCATCCCTGTCTCCATGGACATGAATTTGAGCAAACTCCAAGAGACAGTGAGGCCTGGGGAAGCCTGGTGTGCTGTAGTCCATGGGGCTCACAAAGAGTCAGACAGGACTTAGCAACTGAACAGCAAAAGTTAAATAATAGAAAGTCAAGTGGTGGCGGAATGGTTAAGGAGAAAAGGGTTGGTGGGGGTGGGGGCCCTCATTTTTTCAGCAGAGAGTCTGAGCCAAAGGCTGTGCGCTGGGAAGGGGAGGCCTCTCCGCAGCCCAGCCCCATGCCCCGTCCCTGTGCCGCAGATAGGCTCTTACTACGGGAGCGAGATCACCTCGGTGGACGTGGACCAAGACGGTGTGACTGATGTCCTGCTGGTGGGCGCGCCCATGTACTTCAGCGAGGGCGGAGAGCGGGGCAGGGTGTATGTCTATAACCTGAGACAGGTAAGGAGAACAGATGCTGGCCAGCTTTCCAAGGGCACCTGAGGCACGCCTTGATCAGGTGTCCATGAGGGAAGCTAGGAAGTGGAGGCCAGCGCATACCTGCAGACTGGAGAGGAGAGGAACCTCCTCTGTTCTTGGGTTTATGTACGGGAAAGAAACTGGGAAACACAGGGGGGATGGGGCAGGTCAGAGGGGGTCATGACCTTGAGAGCCCCTGCCATGGCCCCCTGAGCCTTTTCCTGCTCTTGATTCTGCAGGACCAGTTTGTTTACGATGGGACGTTGAAGGATTCCCACGGTTACCAGAACGCCCGATTCGGCTCCTCCATCGCCTCCGTTCGGGACCTCAATCAAGATTCCTACAACGATGTGGTGGTGGGAGCCCCTCTGGAAGATAACCACGGGGGCGTCATCTACATCTACCACGGCTTCCAAGGCAGCATCCTGAAGACGCCGAAGCAGGTACTGCCCCCCACCCTCACCCCCAGAGTGAATGGAGCTAGAACTTGGAGTCCTAGTGGCTCATTCCCTGTCCTCACCCAGGAAAGGATTGCTGTCCGTCCTAGCCCTACCTGCCTCAAGTTGAAATTAGTCTTAAGACCTTCCCGTCACCCCTGAGGATACCCTTTCCCTGCTTAACTTTATCTCCCCAACAACAGCAATAGCAAAACCCCCCAAGGACCTGAATCCCACTGGCCCTCACATGCTTTCATGCAACTGAGTACTCACAGAGAAGACCTGGGGCTTCCCTAATGGCTCAGTGGTAGAGAATCTGCCTCCTAGCACAGGAGACGCTGGTTCGTTCCCTGGTCCAGGAAGATCCCCTGGAGAAGGAAATGGCAACCCTCTCCAGTATTCTTGCCTGAGAAGTCCTGTGGACAGGGAAGCCTGGAGGGCTACAGTCCGTGGGGTTGCAAAGAGTTGGACACAGCTGAACAAATGAATGGAGAAGGCCTGTTTGGACGCCTCTTCTCTGGAAGTGCCTCAGGCTAGAAACAGTGCTGTACCCAAAAGTGAGCCATCCCAAGTGCCTTCCCCTCAGGGTCATCACTTTTGCCTATTTTATCAGTAAGATAGCCTACTATATCACAATTAGAGATAGTGATGCCATATAATGTGTATTTTCATCCCGTGGGAAATTCTTTTCTTAAAGAGTTGATGTACAATATTTATGTTACAGATGTACATCAGAGTGGTTCACAATTTTTAAAGGTTATATTCCATGTATAGTTATTATAAAATATTGGCTATATCCCCTGTATTGTATATCTTCATAGCTTATTTACTTTATACATAATAGTTTGTATCTCTTATCTCCTACCCCATCTTTCCCCCTTTTCCCTCTTCAGTGGAGAACCCTTTTATGACACATTATTTTCTTAATCCAAAAGAATGGCTTAATGGTAGAAATTTCAGGTTCCAAAACAGACCAGGAGAGGAGATAGCTTTGGGCTGAGGAAGTTTCCTGATAGTTTCAGACAAGCTGCCTCCAGGGCTCCCAGTTGTAGCTTCTCCTTAGGATGCCCACACCCAGCTCTTTCCTTCCGCTTCCTGCAGAGAATCCCCGCCTCAGAGCTGGCTCCTGGCCTCCAGTATTTTGGCTGCAGCATTCACGGGCAGCTGGACCTCGATGAAGACGGGCTCGTGGACTTGGCGGTGGGCTCGCTTGGCAACGCCGTGATTTTGTGGTTGGTTCCCCCATTTTTCATGATTCTTGGGCTCTCTTGAGGGTTCTGATGGATACAGGGTTTAAAAGACACGCTTTAGACTCTGTCTCTTGTCTTTAATCACTGTCGGCCAAATTCACCCTATTCTTATCCCATTGTGACTACGAATTTCCTTTTTATGGAATCACTGTAAGTTATTTTGAAGTCCAAATCCTTCTTCTCAGTGGGGTTCAAAGATTTTAGAGCTATTTAGTGCCTAAACCCCCCTTAGACTTTTTCCTAAAAGTTCTGATTACTGGGGCATTTCTCCCACTTGGCTTCTCTTAAAGGGACAGGCTGAGGATATTCCCCTCAGCTGGGAGGATCTCCTTCTCCCCTAGTGTGAAAGATTTCTTTCCTCCAAACCCCTTCTGACCCCTGGTTTCCTTTCTCAGGACCTCATTTCTGTACCATTCCATCAGATATTTGCCATGCATTTGTACTTGGGGTCTGTGTCAAGCAATGGTCTGCAACTTAAAAAAAAAATGTTTTCTAAAAGTCCATCTATTCTATTGTGTGATGTGTCAGCTACTTTTTGAGCCAAAAAAACTTTAATTTGAGCTGATTTTCTATATGTTGATACTTTTATTATAAATACAATAACTTAAAGAAAATTTGTGAAATAAATCACCCATAGTTTCATCACCTTAACATTACCACTATTAATATTTTGGCATTTCCCTACCATTCTTTTACCATCTGCCTATAATTTTATATAAGTGCAATCACATTTTTCATGCAACTTAAGAAAGATATTAAACAGAGACAGCTGATGACTTCACGGGGAGAATCTTTAGATTCTTGGTCCTCAAGAATATTACCTTCCACTCAGGAAATGTCTTGGTCCAAGTTCCCTAGAAAACAGAGCCTTGGGCGAAAGGTTGTGCATCTGTGCTGCTGTGGGAGGGGCTTCAGTCCCAGAAGCAGAAGTGAGGGTCCAGGGGAAACGAAGCAAGAGAGGAGGAGAGGGACTCTAGAGGAAAGTACCTAATGAGCTGCAGACTCACACTCTGGGCAGCTCCCTGCTCCAGCATCTCCAGAGAGGCAGAAAGGATACAGCCTCTGCTTTCTGCAGCAGCCCCTTAGGGGAGCAATGGGGAGCAGTGGCTCTGTGAGTTCCTAGTGTCCCCCCAGTGCCATGGCCCAAGTGTCAGCTGCCCCACACCTCTGGGCAGCACCAAGGAAGCGGGGTCTCTGCAGGTCCAGCCTGGAAGTTGCAATGGCGCCACAGCCTGTCAGGTGGGGATCTGAGGTCTTTGGTAGTGACAGCTGCTGCTGCTAAGTCGCTTCAGTCATATCCGACTCTGTGCGACCCCATAGACAGCAGCCCAACAGGCTCCTTTGTCCCTGGGATTCTCCAGGAAAGAACACTGGAGTGGGTTGCCATTTCCTTCTCCAATGCATGAAAGTGAAAAGTGAAAATGAAGTCGCTCAGTCGTGTCCAACTCTTAGGGACCCCATGGACTATAGCCTATCAGGCTCCTCCATCCATGGGATTCTCCAGGCAAGAGTACCGGAGTGGGTTGCCATTGCCTTCTCCGAGTGACAGCAGCTTGGGCTAAATATATTCACTGCTTTGGTTCTAGCCAGGAAGCAAGACAGGTGAACTAGGCCCAGGTTAGGGGGTAGATGTTGTTCCCCAAGTCTGTGCTGCTACTGCTGCTGCTAAGTCACTTCAGTTGTGTCCGACTCTGTGCGACCCCATAGACAGCAGCCCAACAGGCTCCTTTGTCCCTGGGATTCTCCAGGCAAGAACACTGGAGTGGGTTACCATTTCCTTCTCCAATGCATGAAAGTGAAAAATGAAAGGGAAGTCACTCGGTCATGTCCTACTCCTAGCGACCCCATGGACTGCAGCCTACCAAGCTCCTCCATCCATGGGATTTTCCAGGCAAGAGTACTGGAGCGGGCTGCCATTGCCTTCTCCACCCAAGTCTGTGGGGCAGCACATAAACTACCTTCTTTACAGGAAACAAGATCCTCATACACCAGAAGAATCGGTCCCACAGAGTGGATTCAAACATGACTGCAATTAGCATCACCTGGAGCTTTTCAGCCTCTCATTACCCAGGCTCTACCCAGACCATTTAACGTAGAATTTCTAGGTCAAGAACTCAGGCATTTAAAGACTCTCCAGGTGTTCGCTTCCAGTAGGCACCTAAGTCTGAGAACCACTGATAAAAGCCATTATATTTACACCGCATTTTGCAATGTCAAAGGGCATTCTCACTTACGTTCTTTGATTCTCACAATTCCCCGTCAGAGAGATCACGTGGTCTGTCCAGTAGGAGCCAAGACTCAAACCTACCCTTCTCCACAGCACAGAGGAGGCGCCATCCCCGTTGCACTAAGAAGAGCAGGGAATTAGCACAGATAATCGTGCTACAACTCTGAAGCATGTAATAACGCTCACTACAGTTGTTTCTTTTGATATAAATGCATGGTCTGAAGAGGCAATAATTTCCTTCCCTAACTCTATCTGACTTAATCAATACAAGAGTAAATTTGTATTTCCTTGACTGCCTGGATGGGGCAGTGTTGGGATGAGTGGATGAGTGGGGAGCCAGAACTGTGTGTTGTTTTCTCCTTTGGCTGCACATTGGAGTCATCCGGGGTACTTTAACATGCACGTTCTCCAAAATGTGGTCCAGGTACCAATGGCACTAACATCACCTGAGAGCTTGCTAGAAATGCCAAGCCTGCTTTTTAACAAGATCCCCAGGAAATGTGCAAATATACTAAAGTCTGAGAAGCATCGCTTTAAGACATGTTGATGCTGATTCTGGTTTGATTTGACATGGAGAGCAATTTGGGGATCAGGATTTTTTAATTTTTATTTATAGTAGAGTACAGGCTTCCCTGGTGGCTCAGAGGTTAAAGCGTCTGCCTCCAGTGTGGGAGACCTGGGTTCGATCCCTGGGTGGGGAAGATCCCCTGGAGAAGGAAATGGCAATGCACTCTAGTATTCTTGCCTGGAGAATCCCATGGACAGAGGAGCCTAGTAGGTTACAGTCCACAGGGTCGCAAAGAGTCGGACACGACTGAGCGACTTCACCTTCACCTTCATAGCTGATTTACAATGTTGTGTTTCAGGTGTACAACAAAGTAATTCAGTTATACATATACATATGTCCATTTTTTTCAGAGATTTTTTCCATAGAGTTTATTACAGAATATTGAGTAGAGGTTCCTGTGCTATACAGTAGGGCCTTATTGATTATTTTTTGTATAGTACTATATATATCTTAATCCCAAATGTTTCCAGTTTATCTTTCCCCTCCATCTTTACCGTTTGGTAGCTGTAAGTTTGTTTTTGAAGTGTGAAACTGTTTCTGTTTTGTAAATAGGTTCATTCGTGTCTTTTTTTAGATTCCACATGTGAGTGATATCTTATGATATTCGTTTTTCTCTGACTTCACTTAATATGGTAATCTCTGGGTCCATCTATATTGCTGTAAATATCATTTCATTATTTTTTATGGATGAGTAATATTCCATTTTACATTCCGTATGTATATGTATGTATATACACCACATATTCCTTATCTTTCCTCTGTGGATGGACATTTAGGATGCTTCCTTGTCCTGGCTATTGTAAACAGTGCTGCAGTGAACACTGGGGTGTGTGGATCTTTTGGAACTGTGGTTTTCTTTGGATATATGCCCAGAAGTGGGACTGCTGGATCATGTAGTCATTCTACTTTTAGTTTTTTAAAGAACCTTCATACTGGTGTACCAATTTATATTACCACCAACAGTGAAGAGGGGTTCCATTTTCTCCCCACCCTCTCTGGCATTTACTATCTGCAGATTTTTTTGATGATGCCATCCTGACCAGTGTGAGCTGATCCTCATTATAGTTTTGTTTTGCATTTCTCTAAGAATTAGGAAGGCAGTGGCACCCCACTCCAGTACTCTTGCCTGGAAAATCCCATGGACGGCGGAGCCTGGTAGGCTGCAGTCCATGGGGTCACAAAGAGTTGGACACGACTGAGTGACTTCACTTTTACTTTTCACTTTCACGCATTGGATAAGGAAATGGCAACCTACTCCAGTGTTCTTGCCTGGAGAATCCCAGGGAAGAGGAGCCTAGTGGGCTTCCATCTATGGGGTCGCACAGAGTTGGACACGACTGAAGCGACTTAGCAGCAGTAATTAGGAACGTTAAACATCTCTTATTGTGCTCTTTGGCCATCTGTATGTCTTCTTTGAGGAAGTGTCTATTTAGATCTTCGGCCTATTTCTTGATTGTGCTGTTTTCTTTTTTCATATTGAGCTGCATGAGCTATTCGTATATTTTGGAGATTAATCCCTTGTCAGTCACTTTATTTGCAAATATTTTCTCCCATTCTGTGGGTTGTCTTTTTGTTTTGTTTATGATTTCCTTTGCTAGGCAAAAGCTTTTAAGTTTAATTAGTCTCATTTGTTTATTTTTGTTTTTATTTTCATGACTCTAGGAAGTGGATCCAAAAAGATATTACTGTAATTCATGTCAAAGAGTGTCCTGGCTATGTTGTCCTCTAACACAGAAAAACTTCTTGAAGTGTTTTCACAGGAAAACACAAATCTTAAATTTGGGTCTTTAATCCATTTTGAGTTTATTTTTCTGTATGGTGTTAGAGAATATTCTAGTTTCATTTTGTTTGCATGTAGCTGTCCAGTTTTCCTGACACCATTTATTGAAGAGACTGTCTTTTCTCCACTGTATATTCTTGCCTCTTTTGTCATAGATTAATTGACCATAGGGATTCCCTGGTAGCTCAGCTGGTAAGGAATCCACCTGCAATGCAGGAGATCCCAGTTCAGTTCCTGGGTTGGGAAGATCTGTTGGTGAAGGGATAGGCTACCCATTCCAATATTTTGGGACTTCCCTGGTGGCTCAGCTGGTAAATAATTGACTATAGGTGTGTGGATTTATTTCTGGGCTTTGTTTCATGTTCCATTGATCTATATTTCTGTTTTTTGTTAGTACCATGCTGTTTTGATTACTGTAGCTTTGTATTGTAGTCTGAAGTCAGGGCGCCTGATTCCTCCAGCTATTTTACTTTCTCAGAATTGCTTTGGCTATTTGGAGTCTTTTGTATTTCCATGCAAATTTTAAAATGTTTTGTTCTAGTTCAGGCATCAGGAGTTTTTAAAGCTCTCCAGGTTACTGTAATGGACATGCAGGGTTGATGTGATGAGGAGGCAAAAGGATGTCAGTATGGTCTATAGGTAGCACAGCCCCTAGGAAAATGACAAAAGGTTGCCTTCAGGGGCTATGAGATTACTTAGCCTGCCCTTCATCTACTTGTGCACATTTTTGCCCAAACCAGTGACACCAGAGCCCCTCTCTGCAGGCCCCACCACCTCCTCACCCTCCAGTGGTGGTTTTAGAGATCCCATTCCATCTGGCTGTCCACCTTCCCCCAGGTCCCAGCAGGGCGACCTTGCACCCTGCCCACCCCTGCTTCTCTCCCTCCTCCTGCAGGTCCCGCCCTGTGGTTCAGATCAATGCCAGCCTCCACTTTGAGCCATCCAAGATCAACATCTTTCACAGGGATTGCAAACGCAGCGGCAGAGATGCCACCTGCCTGGCTGCCTTCCTCTGCTTCACTCCCATCTTCCTGGCACCCCATTACGAAACTGCAACAGTCGGTAAATCCGGCCCCTCCCCACTCCCCCAGCTCCAGTCTCTCCCCTGAGAACTTTGTGTCTGCTCTGTTTCTAAATCTGGGCTTTTGCTGAAATGGGTTTTGAGTGCCAGGGTCACACCTAGCGCCACATTTGATGACTTCTAGATGCCCATTCAGTGCTGTCATTTCAAAGGGCAGAGAGGGGGTCTCATGCCAGGAAGAGGATGGCAGTGAGCAGGGGTGATTAATGTGGGAGAGGCTGGGGAAGGTGGAAACAGTCAGAGATAGTGTTTGAATCAGAACAGGGGACCAGAAGCAGTCCAATAGCTTAGGCTGTAGAAGCTGTGAAGTCAGATTCAGAGAAAGAGTCGACCCATGAAGGATCTGAAACAGGGTATCAGGTGGATAAAGACCCAAGGAGCAGTGGTTTCTGCTCAAAGTGAGCTTGAGTCCACAGTGGGACAGTTTCCTTCTGAGGGTCCTTCACTCTCAGCCAAGGCTGGGATCAGACACTGGCTGGAGACAGCCCTGGGCCCAGTCATCCCCAGCAAGTGGCAGCTGCAGGTTCCAGGACCAGACGAGGCCAGTGCAAGCAACTGGGACCACAGAGAGCTTCTCAGCCAAGGAGCAGGACCGATCAGATGACTTAAAAAGGAGTGTTCCAGAAAGAAGATGAGAACAAAAGCACACCTGGGTGGTGGGGTCATTCTTTCAGCTTCTATGAAAGGAGAATAATACCAAGGACCTGGCACACAGAGTGCTGCTGGGGTGCCAGAGAAGGGGCTGGGCTTTTCTTAGATTTAGCGAAAGATCAACCCAGCTGAAAGGGAGGGGAATGTGGTCTTTAACCTCAGAACTGTGTTAGGTTTGAGGAGCTGGTGGGCAGGGCCTGGCCAGTCCTCCCTAGTGTGATGGAAACTGCCACCTGTAGACACTCAGAGCCAGGCCAGACAGGATCCCAGAGCTGAGGACGAGACCTGGGAAGGTGACAAGAGAGGGGCGGAGCTGTGTTGACTCCAGAAGGGGCTCAGATAGGGGCATCACCATGACACCCATACTGTCTCCTCACCTCTTCCACTGCGTTCACTCTCCCCTCCATTTCGTCCTCTTTCTTTATCCCTTCACTGTCAATTTCATCTCCCTTTCTCCTCCTTCTGCCTCCCTCTTCTCTTTAGTTCCTTCCTTTGGCTTTTCTCACGGTATTGGTTGCTCTCCATGTGGGAGTTTCCTGCCTACATTGAGCCTTATGAGGGGAGAGGGGTAGCTCGTCTTTGGCCAGCCTGGAGGGCTTCCTGGAGGAGGCTGACTTTCCAAAGGCTATTTGTAAAGGGAAGTAAGCAGTCTTTAGCGGAAATGTGGCTCCACCTCCATGGTCTTACCCTCTCCTTCCTCAGGCATCAAGTATAATGCCACCATGGATGAGAGGCGGTACACACCACGGGCCCACCTGGATGAGGGCGGTGACCGGTATACCAACAGGGCTGCCCTGCTCTCCTCCGGCCAGGAGCACTGTGAGCAGATCAACTTCCACGTGCTGGTGAGCCGGATGCCCTGCAGCCCCAGAAGCAGAGCCCAAACTCCTCCAGGAAGAGAACAGAGCTGAAGGAGGTGCTGCCATGGAAAGGCAGAGAGCTCAGCTGGTGCTGAGCCCCCAGCAGACCTCAGGCCAGCAGGGAGCAGTGTCCTGGACCTTGGCCACCCACACTCATACCCCAGAGCAGAGGCCACTGGGTCACACAGCTTCCCCACCTCACTGGACGCTCCTCTGATATCCCCTTTGCCATCTACCAGATGCCCACCCTTGCTTAAGCAGGGGGTTAAATCCTCAGTGATGTCTTGCAGAGAGGATGGGGGTCAGGTGCCATGCCTCAGAAGGAAGAGATAAGCAGGCATCAACTAAAAAGGAATACCAAGGAAGGTGGAAGACCAATAAAGAGGCTGGGGGGAGGAGCAGAGGCCAGCCTGGCAGAGAGGGGAACCAGTGGGGCCAATTCCTCCACCCAGAAACTCCAGACACCCAGGCACAGCTCCAGCCTTGGAGACACAGACAGGGAACACTCAGAGCCCGCCTGGCCTCAGTGTCCAACAGGCAAAGATCAGGAAATATAAGGAGTCCTAGTGTCTGTTAATGTGTCGCCCCTATGACGTGTCTGTGTTCTCAAAGTGGGGACCCCAGACTAGCAGCATTGTCATCTGGGAATTTATTAGATATGCCTTAATGCAAGGAAGCCACTTATGTCAAGATTTGTTCTCCATGAAAGAGATTCGGGGATTTTTCATTCAGCTCTAAGCATCCCCTGAATGCCCCTATTCATGTGTCTTCTTTCATTGATTTGACACATTTATTAAGCCTTGTCACGGTGCTAGGACAGTGCTAAGAGGCTGCTGAGGGGCTAGGACTAACACAGAATCACTAGTTAGGATGCAGTGCAAGAGTGTCAGTAGCAGTCTGAACAGAGTGTGGGCACGTGTTGCTGGCTGGCTTCCTAGAGGCTGGGGGGTTGAAGATACAGGTTCCCAGCCTTGAATGATGAGCCGGAGTTGGTAGAACATGCAGGCAGTGGGGTTGGCATACACGGACCCAAGGGCCCTTTCCAGGAGGCACACACGCCAGCTACAGACCCATCTGGGAACCTCTGCCACCCACAGGTGCTAAGGCTCCATGGACGCATGCTCAGAGCTGACAAGTTGCTGCCCTCCCAGCTTAGGGAGATGACAGTTCTCTCTCAGCAGCCCTGGCCCAGACATGAATGTTCCCTCTGCCTTCACCCCCTCTTCATCCCCTCCCACACAGGACACCGCTGACTACGTGAAGCCAGTGACCTTCTCGATCGAGTATTCCCTGGAGAACCCTGACTACGGCCCCATGCTGGATGATGGCTGGCCCACGACCCTCAGGGTCTCGGTATGTCCTGGCACCCGGGGAGCAGCTCTGGCACGTACCCCACCCCAGCCCTCGCCTCCTCCCAGAAGCCCAGGCTTTGGGAGGGTAAGTGAGTTCTTCCCCACTGCACCTTCCCATCTCCTGCCCCACAGACCCCCACATGTCCTTCCCTCCTTCCTCGTGACCTGTGTGAGCAGTTTCTTAAGGGTAAGGACCCAGCCTTCGAGGTTTCCTGTATCCCCAGCAGAGAGTGAGCCTGACATGGATCCTGAGAGTCACAGGACCAGAGGGACTTTGGTTCTCAATGGCCACCTCCCTCATTTACAGATAAGGACACTGGAGGCCAGAGAGTGATTCAACCACAGAGCCTGGTCTGCACTGGTTGAATGATCGACTTACTGACAGTCCTCCCAGCTCGAAGTATTCCAAAAATAAGTCGTTCTAGCCTCATCAATGGCTCTGCACACCCCTCAACCCACATTTTTCAATCCCTGGCTCTAGGAGTATTGGAACTGTCTGGTATCTAATATTCAGATGCTACATCTGCATCTGAACTCTGTATAAATCCCGCACAAAGAAAACATCAGACAGTTATCAATTCTATCTAATCTGTTCTAGGAGAGCAGGCAAAATAAACCCTGAGGACCTAGGAAACAACTTTCAAATATCCCACAGTGGTCTTAAGACCATGACCCATGCGTTCCAGCCTCTACACAGTGTCTCTGAGAATTATAAAGAACCCAGCCAGCAGACAGCAGTCTCAGAATTACTCACGTGCTTGCTTGTGTTTCTCCGACATAAAAGCTCTGTGTAGTCAACAGCAAGGTTTCTGAAGATCGCTGTTCTCATTCTCCCCCATCAGCCTCCTCCAGCTCCTTCCTCTTCCCAGAGCTGCCACATCTCACCACCTACCACCCACCTTCACACCTTCCCTCTGCTCCTGATTCTGAGTCACAAATGTGTAAGTGAGAGTGTCTGAAAATGCCTTTCAGGAGAGGTGGGTGATACTGGCCTGGCAAGGCTGGAATCCTCCTTAGTGAGCAGGGGAAAGCTGGATACACTGAATCTTAGTATTTTCCCCATCACAGTCATTACAAAGCCACTGCAGCTCGTGAGTGGATAAGAGTCACTCGTTCTATAAGCTTGTTGAAGCTCATGTCAGATAAATGGGCAGGGTAATCTCTGATGCTGATGATATGTATGCAAGGTGGTGATCAAGGTCATAGGCCAAGTCAGAATAGGAATGAGCTCATAGGTGGTGTCATCATGCAATCAGATGATAGGGAGGGGGATTCCTGGAGGAGGTGCCCTTCCCATGGTCCTTTAATGGACATGAGATGGGGACAACGGGCTTTTATTCCAGGAAGGCTGACAACAGAGCCAAGGTGTGGATGTGGAAACAAGCAGGATGAAGGGATGTGTAAGAAAAGATGAGAAATAGAGCTGAAACAGTCAGTCTGGGCATATTACCAAGGGCTTTGGATCACAGCTAGATATTTCAAAATCTTGTTAATGTAGATTTCTAGCCTCCAGCAAATTAGAAGCATTCTTCCCATCTCTCTGCTATAAGTTCTTATTTAGCTTCTCAATGCCCAGCACTGTTCTAGTACCATAAAATCTTGCCTCTGGGGAGAATGAGCCATTCCATACAACTGAGTGTAGCAGATGCTTATCATGTTAAATTATCCCTTTAAATCAAGTGGATAGAAATTTTTCTGAGAGTTATTCTATAGTTTTCCCACTTAAACAGTATGCCGGGCAGGGGTAGGGCATATTTCATTGGAGACTTGAAATCACCAAGGTGAACATGGAAGCTAGAATACAGTGAAGCCCCTGAGGGCTTCCAAAGTGTCTGGGGTTATGTCCTGTCTTTGAAAGCCTTGCTTTGCCCTCCTTTGTATAGCTCTGCTTTGTATTCCTTGCTGGCTGCTTCAAGCTACAAATCCACCACGGGATGGGGAAGCTAAGGAGCAGGCTTGATAGAAATGTGTCTAAAGTAAGAATACGTGGATCTGAGAAAGGGCTTCCCTGGTGGCTCAGACAGTAAAGTCTCCTTGCAATGCAGGAGACCTGAGTTCGATCCCTGGATGGGGAAGATCCCCTGGAGAAGGGAATGGCAACTCACCCCATTATTCTTGCCTTGAGAATCCCATGGACAGAGGAGCCTGGTGGGCTACAGTCCATGGGGTCACAAGAGTCAGACACGACTGAGCGATTAACACTTTCAGGGAGCTCCCCTCTTCTCACTTACAGAGAAGTCAGTGACTGTAAGATACCCCCGGCCTCTGTGACACCAGCTTCCCTTCCTTTGATCTAGGCCTTGCTCCTGTTTCACCACTCAGCTCCAGACTTGAACACCCACCCACCCACTGAGCACTTCTCCCTGGATGGGTCACAGGCACTTCAAACTCAGTGTGCTCCAAACTGATCCCCTCCAGATAACCCCTCCATTTATAAATAAATGGTATAGCCATCCTTTCAGACACTCGAAACTTGGCCAACATCCGGGGCCCTTTTCTCCCCTAGTCCTGATGAACTCCAGGTCCTGCTGCTCTGCCTCTGAGGTTGCTAACCTGTTTCCCACTCTGCACACCCACAACCACATCAACACCATCGTCATCCCTTATGTGAACATTGCAGCAGCCTCCTCAGTAGGGTCTTCAACATGCATGTCTAGGAGGACAGTCCCAGCTGAAAACAGTCAGTGATTCCTATCAGTTGCAAGATACCACCCCCACGACGCTGTAGAACATGACTCCAGCCATCTCTCCATCTCCTGTACCCCTTACTACAGCAACACTAAATAATCATTATTCCCTAAACTTACCATGCTGCCTCATGCCTCAGGCCCTTTGCACAGACTCATCCTTCTTCCCAGACTACACTCTCCCTGGTCCATCCAGGTAACTCCGTCCTCCTTTGGAACTCTGACCTACTGTCACTTCTGTGAAGCCTTCTCAACCATCATGGGCCAAGATTACCGTTTCCTCCCACTGCCGCTTCTATTTCTCATACAAATTTTGCATATTTCACACTGTAATTAGTTGTTCACACACCCATCTTCCCCATGAGTTGAGAGCAGGGCTGTATATTCCTCATCCTTTACCCCCCAGTACCAGAGAGCTTCCTCCCCACAGTAAACACTCAATCAGTGTTGACTGGTGCCAGGTAAGTGGGTGTTCTGTGCTGGTACCCTGATGAGAGGATTGAAAGGGACCCAAGATGAGTTTTGAGCCATGTTTAAAGAAAGGACTATCTGTGCAAAGCCATGATCAAAAGCAGCATGGTATCTGTGAAAAGGGCAGAAAAAAACAAGCCCTCTCTCTAGTGCCACAGAGAGAGGAGCCGGTGTGCTGTGAGGGTAAGGGATGAGCCACAGCGAAGACAGGGACTGGAGGCTGTGGGGGCCCTTTCCAGCCACCACACCTGCCTCTCCCTGGCCCAGGTGCCCTTCTGGAACGGCTGCAATGAGGATGAGCACTGCGTCCCTGACCTCCTGCTAGATGCCCGCAGTGACCTGCCCACAGCCATGTGAGTTGGTTCCTCCCCTCTCCACCCTGACTCCTTTCGCTCCCCTGCCGGTGGATCTGGGCTTCCAGGGCCCTGGATGACAGTCTTGCACACGCTTCTCATAGGCAGCAAGGACCAAACACTGAACTTGGAGCATGGGCCTAGTTTAGGCTCTGCCTCTAACTCCTGTTAGGGAAGTGCCTAGCCCTCTCTGGGCCTAAGTGACTGCCTCTCTAAAATGGATAGTTAATCTAATCCAACCTTCTCAAACTGTTTAGAAAAAGAATCCTCTCTACTTTATAAACCTGAGAAAAGGTAGAGACTGAGGACCTGGCGTTCTCAGTGTTCATTGTGCAACCCCCAGACTAGGTGACTTGTAAGGTCCTTGGACTGACCACTTGGGCTCAATGCTAAGGAGTTAGCGGGAGATGAGCAAGGTGATCACGGTCCCCTGGAAGAAATAAACTAGCAGACAAGGAAAAATAATGATATTTTAAATTTATGTAATGTGTTTTCAAAAAATTTATGCTTTTATTTAACTAGAGATGATAAGAAACATATACTATAAATGGAAATAGTATAACATGATTGCTGTTGCTGCTAAGTTGCTTCAGTTGTGTCTGACTCTGTGCGACCCCATAGACAGCAGCCCACCAGGCTCCCCCATCCCTGGGATTCTCCATTCAAGAACACTGGAGTGGGTTGCCATTTCCTTCTCCAATGCATGAAAGTGAAGTCGCTCAGTTGTGTCTGACTCTTTGCAACCCCATGGACTGCAACCTACCAGGCTTCTCCGTCCATGGGATTTTCCAGGCAAGAGTACTGGACTGGGCTGCCATTGCCTTCTCTGATAACATGATTATATATATATATAATAAGTACCTACTGTATGCCACAGGAAACTATTCAGTATCTTGTAATAAGGACTTGCCCGGCAGTCCAGTGGTTAAGACTCTGAGCTCCCAATGCAGGGGGTACCGGTTTGATCCCTGGTCAGGGAACTAACATCCCACATGCTGCTTGGCACAGCCAAAAAAAAAAGTTTGTGTGTGTATATAAAACTTATAAAGGCAAAGAATCTGAAAGAGAATAGCTATATAGCTATATTAATACATATAACTGAATCATTTGACCATACACCTGAAACTAACACAACATTGTACATCAGCCACACTTCAATTAAAAATACAAATAATAAACAAATAATAGAAATAGTACAGCCAAACCTTGTGAAAAGGAGTAGAAGCCAAGATTCTCACCAGCTGGGCTAATAATCAGGATTGTCTCTGTACTGAGCTCTGAGCTGCCTGGCAGCCAAGGCCAAAAGGGAAATGTGCTGACGGAGGGGTGATGCCCGCGCGGTGATGTCTGTCCGTGCCTTCCCCTTGCCGTGTGCCTGATCCCCGCCATCCCTTCCCCTCAGGGAGTACTGCCAGCGGGTGCTGAGGAAGCCTGCCCAGGACTGCTCTGCCTACACGCTGTCCTTTGACGCCGCGGTTTTCATCATAGAGAGCACGCGGCGGCGGGTGGCCGTGGAGGCCCTGCTGGAGAACAAGGGTGAGAACGCCTACAGCACCGTCCTGAACATCTCCCAGTCAGCAAACCTGCAGTTCGCCAGCTTGATCCAGAAGGTAAGGTCTTGGTGGCCTGCCTGAGGGGAAGGGCAGAGGCAGGAGAGGAGGCGTCCACGTAGGGGGCCTACCTGCCCTTCAGAATCACCTGGGAGCTTAGAGATCCCTGTGTCTGGACTTGTGCCGGACGTTCTCACTGATGTGGTCTGGGAGGGGCCCGGTCAGTCTGCTATTAAAGCTTCCCAGTGATGTCAGCGTGTAGCCAGGTCCTTCTCCAATGCATGAAAGTGAAGTCGCTCAGTTGTGTCTGACTCTTTGCAACCCCATGGACTGCAACCTACCAGGCTTCTCCGTCCATGGGATTTTCCAGGCAAGAGTACTGGACTGGGCTGCCATTGCCTTCTCTGATAACATGATTATATATATATATAATAAGTACCTACTGTATGCCACAGGAAACTATTCAGTATCTTGTAATAAAGACTTGCCCGGCAGTCCAGTGGTTAAGACTCTGAGCTCCCAATGCAGGGGGTACCGGTTTGATCCCTGGTCAGGGAACTAACATCCCACATGCTGCTTGGCACAGCCAAAAAAAAAAGTTTGTGTGTGTATATAAAACTTATAAAGGCAAAGAATCTGAAAGAGAATAGCTATATAGCTATATTAATACATATAACTGAATCATTTGACCATACACCTGAAACTAACACAACATTGTACATCAGCCACACTTCAATTAAAAATACAAATAATAAACAAATAATAGAAATAGTACAGCCAAACCTTGTGAAAAGGAGTAGAAGCCAAGATTCTCACCAGCTGGGCTAATAATCAGGATTGTCTCTGTACTGAGCTCTGAGCTGCCTGGCAGCCAAGGCCAAAAGGGAAATGTGCTGACGGAGGGGTGATGCCCGCGCGGTGAGGTCTGTCCGTGCCTTCCCCTTGCCGTGTGCCTGATCCCCGCCATCCCTTCCCCTCAGGGAGTACTGCCAGCGGGTGCTGAGGAAGCCTGCCCAGGACTGCTCTGCCTACACGCTGTCCTTTGACGCCGCGGTTTTCATCATAGAGAGCACGCGGCGGCGGGTGGCCGTGGAGGCCCTGCTGGAGAACAAGGGTGAGAACGCCTACAGCACCGTCCTGAACATCTCCCAGTCAGCAAACCTGCAGTTCGCCAGCTTGATCCAGAAGGTAAGGTCTTGGTGGCCTGCCTGAGGGGAAGGGCAGAGGCAGGAGAGGAGGCGTCCACGTAGGGGGCCTACCTGCCCTTCAGAATCACCTGGGAGCTTAGAGATCCCTGTGTCTGGACTTGTGCCGGACGTTCTCACTGATGTGGTCTGGGAGGGGCCCCGGTCAGTCTGCTATTAAAGCTTCCCAGTGATGTCAGCGTGTAGCCAGGGCTGAGAACCACGGGGAAGGGCAGTCTGAGCCTTTCAGAACCAAGGAGAAGAATACCCTTCAGCCTGTACCCTTGGCCCTTGTTAGGGGCACACACACACACACACACACACACACACACACACACACACACGTGTGTGTGTGCACAGCAGCATGTACACACCCTCTGCCTACAGTTCCTCCTCCAGACTTTCTCAGAAAAGTCCTTCTAACAAGAATCAGAACTGGCTTCCCCCCAACTTTAAAGCTTCCCATGGTTCCCAGCTGCTTGCACAACAAATCCCAACCTCCTGTTTTGGCATTCAAGCCCCTTCCTCCTTCCCCACCCGCCCCTGCCGCTTCTGCCCTCGTCTGTAGCCCCACTGGCCCCCACTGTTGCCCAGTACACCTGCCCTTTCACACCACGGCCCCTGCCTGAGGCCCCTCCGCCCTTTCCTGACAAGCTCCTGCTCCCTCTTGGTAACCCCTTACAACGCCTGCTTACATTTCACCCTCCCAACAACCCCAGGAGGTGATGGTGGTGGTCGTGCCCCCTTTCCACAGGAGGAGACGGGGCCTCAGAGAGGGTTTAAGTAGACTGAACAGGGTCAGGCAGCCAGCAAGTGGAGGAGCAGGATTCCTACCCAGCAGCTGGCCCCTGCCAACAATTCACGAGAAAGCGTGGTCCCTGGGCCACACTCCCTGGGGTGGCTTCCTGAAGCCCCGGAAGGTCCCACAGGGCCCCCGGCCTGCGCAGCTCCCTGGCACAGCCTTGTGCGTGCTCCACGGGCATCATCAGTGTCCGAGCGCTGCCCTGCTAGAACCCTGAACTCCCAGAGGGCAAGTGCCCTTTCTCAGTCACGTCTGTCCCCAGGGCTGGGCATGGAGAAGGCCCTCAAGACAAGTCTGTTGAACAAACCTAGGACATTATTGTCACATGTGGGTGCTCGGGGGTCCCAGTCTCTGTCATACACAGTCCCTGTCCTCACAGATTTCAGTGTCCACATGGGCCTGGGGGTTGCAGAATAGAACAGCCAGCCCTGTGTTCTCGCCTCGACCACTCCTTCCATTGGCCTGGAGAGGGACAGGACGACCCCTCCCCAGCCATACACACATGCACACGCACACACATGCACACACTCTTCCTTAGAGCAGGAAGAGAAGCCGAGTGGAGTGAGGCCCACTAGAAAAGTGGGGTGCTGCCTGCCCTTGGTGGGTCCCCAGTGTCCTCAAATAGACCCCAGGTCAGCGCATAGGATGCAAGGAGAGGTTGTTAGTGCAATATCACTTCCTCTGCCAGGCCCAGGTCCTGCCCCACAGCCCAGAGTAAAACCGCCTGGCTCACCTGATAGTCTTTTAAAGGCCTTTTCTTCCAGAGATTGTTTATCTCTATCTGGACTTAGGTTATTTAGGGGAAATAGAGCCCCAAACCTGCATCCATCTTTTCCTGCTGCCGTAGCCCAGGCTGTCCAAGACCAATCCCATGCCTGTTCATAACCCTCACGGGAAGGAATCATGGTGCTTTGTTTCTTTGACACAAAGGGACTTTGGAAACGTGTTCTGTGAAGGGCCATGTCCACATGCACACGCACACACACATGTACACGTACACAGTATGTGAGTAGGGCTGGCCTGCAGCCTCGCTCTTCACCAGCACCACCGTCCATCCCCAGGCCAGGAGGTGCTCACAGCGGAAGCACCCCCTCCTTTCCCCAACCCCTACCATCCAACAAGGGGACCTCAAGTGGAAGAAGCCACTTTCTGGTGGTCTAAATTGGTTACCTCCTATCTCTGGGGCCTACGGACCCCACTTGTAAGCTGGATAAGTCCTGCCTCCAGGCTTGATCCAAAAGGAGTGACACAGCACGGACATGAGTGCCTGCCCATTTTCTTCACAACCGGGCACTGCTGGAGCCAGGCCCTACTGCCCTGCACCGGCTCCTGCCATGCTCTCTGCACCCGGTGGGGGCTGGGGGCAGGGGCGCCCCCAGGCCTGGGTCTCAGACCCCACCTAACTGCTGCCCATGATTCCCTCGCCTTCCCCTAGGATGACTCAGATGGCAGCATCGAGTGTGTGAACGAGGAGAGGAGGCTCTACAAGAAAGTCTGCAACGTCAGCTATCCTTTCTTCCGGGCCAAGGCCAAGGTGGCGGCTGGGGCGTGGTGTGTGGGGGCCCGAGGCGGGTCAGGGAGCCACAGGGGGAGCAAGAGAAGTAGAAGCGAACAGAGGGGCAGACTGGGGAGGGACGGAGAGGCCTGAGGGTGGCTTTTAAATTAAGGTTTTTTTTCTCCCATGAAATGACATTTGAATGACCTAATCAGCCAGCCACCTCCTAGCCTGACAGCACGCCCCCTGAGAGCATGGACCCTCACCTCAGGGAGTCCTGCCACTCCCACCCCCCACTTCCCACCTCCTCTTGGCCAGTTAGCCCTCTGTACTGGATCCTAGCATGTTTTTACTTTTTAAAAATATTTTTGGCCTCACTGCGAGACATGTGGGATCTTAGTTCCCTAACCAGGGATTGAACCCACGGCCCCTGCATTGGAAGCGTGGAGCCTCAACTGCTGAACCACCAGGGACTTCCCTTTAACATGTTTTTAAAATGTCCAGTCTCTGTCTCCCCAGCTTTGCCTGGGGAGAGATGGGGAGGAAAATGAATGTTTTTTTGAGCAGGTACCATGTGCTTAAAAGTACATGTGAAAAGAGTATAGAGTTGGGAAAAGCAACTTCCTGGGAAAGGGAGGTAGACTCCAGATTGTGGGAGCATTTTCCCATCTCCTGGGCAGCAGGCAGCCACTGAAGGTTCCACAGTAAGGGAACACCTAACTGAGGCCAAGCTGCTTGTAAAGTGAGAATCAGACAGAGGGGAGCCTGAGGCAAGGCTAGCTGGAGAACTCAGTGTGTCCCAGCAGCAGAGACTGCAAGGCTGGAGCATGGGGAGGGGGATTAGGGCTCCTTATAAAAGAGCTTCTCTGGTGCCATGCAGGTCAAGATTGTAGTGTTTGAGGTGAGGCTCTGACACACTCAGGAGCTCTTGGGTGAAGCAGCACCCAGCCCAAGCTTCCCCACCCCACCTGTGGCTACTTGGGGAGAAGGGTCCCCGCCACCAAAGTCTCCTTGAGAAAAACCAATGAGAGTCAGACCTAGGAAGAGCACCGGGGTTCTGTGCAAAGCCCAGTATAACCACCAGGTGGGCCAGAAGGTAACAAGAGGCTCACAGGGCACCGGCAGGGGACCCAGGCCCTACTCCTGGGGGAAGGCCGAAGGCAGCACGGGGACCAGGGCCTCTGGACAAGGAGACAGATGTGTGACTAGCCTGCTGAGTGGCCTGGGACAGCCTCCACGCTTCTCCACCTGTTCACACGCAAGAACAGGGCGTGCATGTGGGCAGTCCTACCACTCACTTCTGGCCGCACCTTCCATGGTGCACGGTGATGGCCATCTCCCCTTCCTGCCATCAACTCACTCACTCAGAAACTCCTGCAGGAAGAGTCTGAAGTTGGACTTGCTGCCTTCTAGTGGCCGGTAGTTAAAAACAAAAAGGAAACTGGCAAAGGGCTGTCTCCACAGCCAAGAAGCCACATCTCAGGAGCTGTTGACCTTGGCTGCGTCCCCTCCACAGCCCCCAAGCACAGCTCACATTACTCCAGCACTTGGTCCTCCCTCCCCCAGTCCATTCCCTGCCCACGGGGTCCATTGAGAGGGCAGGGGCTGGGAGGGTGGGCCAGGGCTGCTGCAGGCAAGCAGTTCCCAGCCATCCCAGCTCCAGCGACTCTTTCTCTGCAGGTGGCTTTCCGTCTGGATTTCGAGTTCAGCAAATCCATCTTCCTGCACCACCTGGAGATCCAGCTCACAGCGGGCAGGTCAGGGCTGGCCCACTCCTTTTCCCTCCCCACCTGCAACTCCCAGGCCCTGTTCTGCCACTAGAACTGCCCCTCCCCACACCGAATCCCCCGTCCCTCACTGCCCCAGCCTGCGAGGGCCCCAGGTTAGTCCCCAAGTGCTGGCGAGCGTGCTGCCCTGCCACTGTTCTTCAGCTTGGATAGAAATAATACCCTTACCTTTATATAACAGTTACTTAAAAGCCTGCAGTTATAAAGCACTGAGCACATATTATCTCAGTCTCTTAAGACAAGCAAAGCAGGACTTATTCCCATCCCACTTCCTAGGTAAGGAAAAGCTCAGAGAAGTTGAGTGAATTTCCCATCAACACACAGCATGTAAATAGCACAACTCAGAGCTAAACACTAGATTTCCTACTCCTCCCATCCAAGCACTAACCAGGCTCAAGCCTGCTTAGATTCTGAGAAGGGACAAGATGGGGTGCATGCAGGGTGTGGCCACAGACAGATTTCCTCCTTGTCCAGTGCTAGATGAGATAGGGTGCGTGCAGGGTGGTGTGGACACCCTGCACAGATTTCCTCCTCTTTATCCAGTGCTCTTTCTGCCCTGGCCCCTTCTCTCCCCTTGGAAAGTTCCAGTTTTTAAAGACCTTCTCTTAACTCTTTGTGGATTTGTCTGTCTCGCCAGCTCCCCTGAGGCAGTTCACATGAGGTTCATTCATTTAGGTTGACACCATGAATCACCCATGTCAGTAATAAACACAAAGGCAGGAAGGGATTCTAGCTTTATAAGGCTTTATAAACCCTCCTGAGAACTTCTCCACACTGGAAATAAATCCAGCAGCACCAACATTCGAACACACACACAAGTCAGCAGTCACGAAGTGCTGGGGATCCACACACCAGCGTGTGCTTAGTGTAGTTAGCCAATCTGTGCACTTGAGTGGAATGCTCACCTGCCATGAGGTGAAGATGTGTTGATATCTTGAGGCCTCCCTCTAAGAAAAGAGCCCCTTCTCACAGGTAATGAACACTCTTGCCTGCAGTGTTCTTGGCAGCGTGGCTGCTGGCGGGCACTTGTGAGTTGGGCGTGTGTGTGTGTGTGTCAGACTCTTTTCTAAGCACCTCTCTGGGGTAAAGCTTCCAAAGGAAATCCCGCTTCATGTACCTAATGAGCAGAAATTGTATCTCTTTATGTCTAAAATGATCTGCCCCGGCGGGTCCTGATGCTCAGAAGTAAAGGGAAGCATATTTGATAAAACTCGAATGCCTCCCTGGTCTTTTCAAGACAGCACACAGCCCCTCAGCCACCCCATGGGAGCTGCCCAACCTGTACCTCAGAAACGTCAATTCAAGAGTCAGTAAATGCTCTCAATTCAGTTCAGTCACTCAGTTGTGTACGACTCTTTGCAACCCCATGAATCGCAGCATGCCAGGCCTCCCTGTCCATCACCAACTCCCGGAGCCCACCCAAACCCATGTCCATTGAGTCGGTGATGCCATCCAACCATCTCATCCTCTGTCATCCCCCTCTCCTCCTGCCCTCAATCTTTCCCATCATCAGGGTTTTTTCCAATGAGTCAGCTTTTCGCATCAGGTGGCCAAAGGATTGGAGTTTGAGCTTCAACATCAGTCCTTCCAATGAACACCCAAGACTGATCTCCTTTGGGATGGACTAGTTGGATCTCCTTGCAGTCCAAGGGACTCTCAAGAGTGTTGAATTAATTCCTCATGCTCCTCTCCTCCCCTGGGCAGAGCCTTGCCCTGCAAGCATAATCCCCACCCGCGGGGCCCCCAGCACAGGACTTGCCCAGCTGACAGATGAGAGGGGGCACAGGCTGCTGTGAACAAGCTGGCACGGTCCTCCCAGCCTCCAGCCCAGATGCGCTGTGCCCAGAGAGAAGGCAGGGAAAGCTGAGGTCCAGGCCCCCCGCCTCCCCGGCCTTTTCCCTCTTGGAAGACACCTCCGATGGCTGCCTGGCACCCTGCCCCCAGCTGGCCTCTCTGGAGCCGCAGCCCTAGACTAGCCGGGAGGCTCCTTCTCAGCCTGGCTTGGATCCCTCCAGCCGCCCTGAGTCAGTCGGGGTGTGGGGGCTGAGTGGAGGGAGGGCTGCCCCTTCGTGACCATGGGTGCGGCTGGCTCTCCTTGCAGTGACAGCGATGAGGAGGAGAGCACCAAGGAAGACAACACGGCCCTTTTGCGCTTCCACCTCAAGTACGAGGCTGACGTCCTCTTCACCAGGTAGGCCCGGGCCCCGGGGCACCTGTGCTGAGGTACTCGGAGATGCAGCCAAGTGTTATCCCTAAGAGTGTAGTGCCCCGCGACCATGAAAGGGAAGCTGTGTCCACTAGAGGAGGAGGAGGCCAGACCTGGTTCCCAGGGAGCTCCCTGCAGGGGCCACCCCAAAGGCTGGGGCCACAGGCACTGTCCACACAGGAGAGGCTGCAAGTGGGGACCTGCTCTGCAGAGAAGTCAAAACAGTAACAACTTGCTAAACCGTCCATCTGCATTTCGTTACCACTTCGCACTGGCAATTCTAAACAGAATCAGTGAGAAAATGCTCCTCCCCCACGGCAGACTGCTCCCACCACTGCCTCCCTCAGTCTGCTCCTGGCCCCCAGTCTGCCGCGCCCCCCGCCTCCCAGAGCTCACAGGTAGGTGGAGAAGTCAGGAAGTAACAGCAAACAGAAAGCTCTGGCCCTAGTTCAGCCAACACTAGCGGCTGGAACGGTGCACAGTGGGCAAGTTGGTGGTCGGAAGAGGCCGTGCGCCTGGGCAGGAGGCAAGGACTGGGATGGCAGAGAACTGGCCGTTCTGCTTCCTGCCCGTCCCACACACCAGCAGACATTGCTAGTTGACCTCAGTGCTCATTCCTGCCGAGCCTCAGAAGCCTTCCCAACACAGCCCTCCCAGTGGACACAAGAGGAAACCTGTTTGCTGTGGTCCGGGGGAGATGGGAACATGCCCACACCTTCTTTCATTCGTTTATCCATCTGGCCAACACAGACTGAGCTCACGGCGTCCCTGTCCTCTGTCCCTGCAGGAGCAGCAGCCTGAGCCACTACGAGGTCAAGTCCAACAGCTCCCTGGAGAGATACCAAGGCATTGGGCCTCCCTTCCACTGCGTTTTCAAGGTTAGGCTGGAGGGCAGCCAGGCAGACAGCGAAAAACAGGAGCTGAGAACCCCCATTTGGGAGGGAAGCAATCTGAAAGCATTGCCAGTGCCTAGATTTCAGCCTCAACCCTGCCACCCCTTCACTGTGTGACTTTAGGCAAGTCCCACCCCTCTCTGAGCCTCTCAATCCTGGGAGGATGTGTCAGTGAAGATTAGCTGTATCTGCTTATAATTTTTTAAATGTGAAAAAACAATGATATATATATATATATAATGCCCTGGGGCTTATTCTTTCCCATAAAAAAGAAGTCCAGAGTTGACAACTTTACAAAGTCCTCTGGGACTGAGTCTCTTTGTATCCATTCCACCATCCTCAAGGTGCGATTATCAACCTCTCAAGTTCACCTCATAGTCCAAGGTGGCTGCAGCTCCAGTCATCACATCCTCATTCCAGGAAGAAGGAAGGGGAAAAGAGTGTGCAAGACCCCTCCCTGACTTTGGCACTGCTTCACACCTCCAATTACCTCTCATTGTCCAGAACAGTGTGATTCAGCTATATGGGAGGCTAGGAAATGTGCCTTTTTGCCTTGGTTTCTGTCACTAAGGAAGAAGGGAGAAGGAAAATTAGGAGGCATTAAAGAGTCTCTGCCCTTGATCTCCCCAGCCCTGAATTGCTGGGCAAGAGTCGGGAGCAGGCAAACAGCTAGAAACACACAGATGCCTCGATGGCTCGTCCAGGAGAGGTTTAATAATCTGCCCGAGGCCACGCACCTCACCTGTAGCAGCACCCCTGGGTTACGTGTTTAGCCTTTCTGATTCCAAAACCCTGCCTGTAATCACTGTGGCTCTGACACTGAACGGGATGATGAGATGGCTGGATGGCATCACTGACTCAACGGACATGAGTTTGAGTCAACTCCTGAAATTGGTGATGGACAGGGAGGCCTGGCGTGCTACAGTCCACAGTGTCACAAAAAGTCAGACACGACGAGCAACTGAACTGAACTGAACTGATGCTGAATGCATCGCAGCTAGAATGTGCACCAGTGCGCACTATTTACATCCTGCATCAGGATGTCATCATCACATCCGTTAATGATTCTCCCTCATAATAAAGGAGTTACTGTCACCATCTCCACCCAGACCTCTGTCCAGGGCGACACCCAGCACCATAGCCAAATGAGGGTGAAGCGGGGAAGTAGCCCTCGCCCCCAGCCTCACGGCCCCCGGTGGTGGTCCTCAGCCTCCAGGAGCCCGTCCCTTTCAGCTTTCGTGCAGTTTCCTTCCCGCAGCCCCCAGCCAAGGTCTGGAAGAGCTTTAGAGAATCCATAGTGAACAGGCCAGGGAGCTTGAAGGAACTTGTTTCTCAGGCCTGGCTGAGGTCTGGGGGCTCACCCCCGTGGACCTTGTCCCCCACCAACCAACTGCTGCTGGATGTACTGACACCTCCCCCTCTCGGGCCACAGATCCAAAACTTGGGCTTGTTTCCCATCCACGGGGTGACGATGAAGATCACCGTTCCCATAGCCACCAGGGGCGGCAACCGGCTACTGCTGCTGAGAGACTTCCTCACTGACCAGGTACCCACACCTCGGGGGGCCGGTGTGGGGAGAGGGCAAGCAGACCGCTAGGTGTGCCCTCGAGTCCCCAGACCCCAGCTCCTTCTCCCAGGCCAGGGCCGGCTGGGCCTTCCCTGGGCAGAAGGGAGAGAGGACTGTTGGGGCTACTGAGTCTGCCAGGGCTGGTGTGAGGCTGGCTGCCTATTTCCTCGTGCAGGTGAACACGTCCTGTAACATCTGGGGGAACAGCACAGAGTACCGGCGTGCCCCAACAGAAGAGGACTTGAGTCGGGCCCTGCAGCTGGTGAGCGTCCCCACGCCAGGAGCCCCGGGAGGGGAGGGGCTGCCTGAGCTCCTCCTCCAATAGTTTGTCCACAGGAGCTTATTGAGCCTCTCTATGTCCCAGCCTCAAACCAAGAGGAAACAGAAAAGATACTTCATATCCTTAGTGCTCACATCTTACTGGAGACAGGGGGTTGAGTGTAAACAAGCCAGGGATGGAGGCTGGGAGACGTGTTGAGGGAGGGGCAGAGGAGCAGACAACCTTGAATAAGAGGAGCAGGGGGGCTTCCCTAGTGGTCCAGTGGCTAAGACTGTGCATTCCGAATGCAGGGGGCCCAGATTCGATCCCTGGTCAGGAAACTAGATCGCACGTGCCACAGCTGAAAAGATCCTCCCTGCCGCAACACCCTGTGTGCCATAACTCAGACCCAGTGCAATCAAATTAAAAAAAAAAAAAAAGGAACAGAGATCATGGACTTGCCCCTGTGCCTAAAAGGGCTAGTAGGGAGTGGACAAGCAGAGGGAGGAGGAAGGAGCCAAGCATAACAGAGGCCAGACCCCATGGAGCTTGTATTGGAAACACTGACGCCATCAGCTGGGGCCTCCCTGTCCCCAGAGATAGAAGGCTGTGCTTAATAGCTCAGTCATGTCCTACTCTTTGTGACCCCACGAACTGTAGCCCGCCAAGCTCCTCTGTCCACAGAATTTTCCAGATAAGGATACTAGAGTGGGTTGTCATTTCCTTCTGCAAGGGATCTTCCTGACCCCAGGGATCAAACAATCGACTCTTGCACCTTGTGCATTGGCAGGTGGATTCTTTACCTTCAGTGCCATCTGGGAAGCCTGAAACGGAAAGCCAATTCAATGCCCAGGGTCCTCCCAGGACACCTGCTAGGGTCCAGGTTTCTGTTCCTGGGGCTACCTCTGCCCCACGCACCAATTTCTGAGCATACCTTCATGATTCCTTACCCAAATAAAAATCTTTGCTGTTTTCATTTGATTTCCCCAGGCAAAACATCTTTGGAGTGTAGTGCACTGTACTGAAGACAGACGTGGGTGGGCTGACGTGGCTGCAAGAGAGCCACGTAAATGAGTTTAATCTAATAAGTCCTAATTATTTGATGATTTGTTTGGGTTTTCTATTAGGATAGTGTCATCTGTAAGTAATGATCATTTTAGTTTTACCATCCAATCCTTTTAAATTGTTTTCCTTATTCCTCTGGCTGGGAGCTCCAGGGCCACGCTAAACAGAAATGATGACCATCTTGTCTTGATTCTGCTTTTAAAGGAATTATTTTTAGTGTTTCATTGTGAAATATAATACTTGATGTACCTTTTTTTTTTAATAAGCACCCTTATTCAGATTCAGGAAGTTCCCTGGTAGTTTTTATCACAAACAGAAGTTGGATTTCATAAGATGTTTAAAGTTAAAGCATCTTAAAGTTTAAACATAAGTGCTTAAAGTTACTGCATCTGTTAAAGTAATGTATCACTTTCCCTTTAATGTGTTTGTAGGGGGATGACTTTTATAGGCTCTCTAATGCTGACCTAAAGTTCCATTCCTGGAATACATCCAGTAATGCACAACTTCAAATGGAGCATCAGATATATTAATACTGTCCTTACCTTGTCCTCCAGCCAGCCTCGGCGCCCCAGCTCCTGTGTCCTCTACCCCTCACCTCTTTCCTTGTCCCCTGTCCTCTGTCATCCTATTCCAGGAGCAAAACCCCACTTGGTCAAGATGGGCAGCTGAGCCATCTCTCTGGTGGCCAAGGCCCTGCTCACCCAGAGACCCTCCTCTTTCAGAATCACAGCAACTCTGATGTAGTCTCCATCAACTGCAACGTGAGGCTGGCCCCCAACCAGGAAATCAATTTCCATCTTCTGGGGAACCTGTGGTTGAGGTCCTTAAAAGCAGTAAGTAGAGCTCCAGAGCCAGGCTGGAGGAGATGGGTGCTAGGGAGTCTCTCCAGGGGAGGGGCCAGCTCTTGACAAGGCCTCTGATCACACAGCTCAAGTACAAGCTGATGAGAATCACAGTCCACGCCGCTTTGCAGAGGCAGTTCCACAGCCCATTCATCTTCCGCGAGGAGGATCCCAGCCGCCAGGTGAGCACTCGGAACCCTGCAGACCTGGGCTCATGCCAGGCCAGCTAGGGGAAGGGTCATCCCTTCACTTAAAGTTTCCCTACCCGCCTCCCCGCAGGAGAGAGATGGACAGGCCTGCCTCAGTCGGTGCAACATCAGAGGAGAAGGGAAATAGAGATAAACAGGCCGTTAGGACTAAAGTAGGAAGAGGGGACCAGAAATAGGCATTCATCACCCTGTAGCTGGGGGGTGTACCTGAGGAGCACCGAGCTCTATACCTCCACAGCTCCCCGGAGGCAGAGGAAGGAGGGACACCCGCATGTTTGATGCTAGAGGAAGCAGAAGTGCTGTCCAGGCTGCCTGCCTCCTGCCTTGGGGCAACATGGCTGGGTCTTGGCAAACTGGTAGCCTAGAATGGCAGCGAGTCCTCCCCTGCTCATCCATCCACACCTCAGATCTAATAAATGAAGGCGGTTGCAAACTGAAATTGTGGAGACCAAGGAATGGGAGTAGTCTCTGTATTGGGACTCTTTTTTAATTGAGTAAAGCCAGATTGTTATAGATTAGTCTGGGGGGTGTACCTGAGGAGCACCGAGCTCTATACCTCCACAGCTCCCCGGAGGCAGAGGAAGGAGGGACACCCGCATGTTTGATGCTAGAGGAAGCAGAAGTGCTGTCCAGGCTGCCTGCCTCCTGCCTTGGGGCAACATGGCTGGGTCTTGGCAAACTGGTAGCCTAGAATGGCAGCGAGTCCTCCCCTGCTCATCCATCCACACCTCAGATCTAATAAATGAAGGCGGTTGCAAACTGAAATTGTGGAGACCAAGGAATGGGAGCAGTCTCTGTATTGGGACTCTTTTTTAATTGAGTAAAGCCAGATTGTTATAGATTAGACTGGCTTGAATCAGGGTCCGGGAAAGGAGCGAAGATCCAGGCGACACTCCTGGGAAAATGAGAAATTGGGTCTTGAAATGAAGGCGGTGCTTTGGAAGGAGCTGGGCATCTCAGGCATGGGACTCTGCTGCCCTCTACTGGCCACATTCCTGAACTGTGGTCTGGGCTCCAAGTGAGCCCAGTGAATCCCCAGCTCCATCCCAGGAGATGCTTTACCAACGTCGATCCCAAACAGTGTGGAGGTTTGCTGAGCGAGAGGGAGCAGGCGCGGAAGCCCAGGAGCAGCACTCAGGCAGACACTCCAGGAGCAGTTTCACTCGTTCCTTCTCCAGCGTTTTGTCAGGCCTTCCTGCTGTTTCTCAGCCCCCACCACAGATAAATGAGGCCAACAAACTGTGGGTGCAGTCTGAGCGTGAGCCCAGGTCAGAGCAGGGCATGTGCAGGAAGGCTCTCTGGAGGCAGTCCACGTGATCTGAATCTCGGGAGACATGCGGGAATTTCCCAGGCAATCAAGTGAGAAGTGTGGTGCAGACACCTCACTCTCCACACCAGTTCATCTGTCGTTTACTAGCTTGTGATTTCTCCTTCCACTCCCACCCCTCACCCCCAAAACCCCTCTTGTACCCTCTGGATGCCTCACTTCTCTTAGAAACCCAGTCACCCTACACTTAAGCCCCTGGTGGCTTGGCTCTGTGCAAGGTGCCAGCCTTCAAGGATGGAAAAAGCTAGACGGGACCTGCTGTCGGTGGCGCCCTGACTATACACCATGTTCCCTGGTCACCCCTCAGGGCTCCGAGGGACGTCCCCACGGCCGCTTTCCAGATATGGAAACGGAGGCTGTATAAGGCAGGGCAGAAGGGGAGCAGGCTTTCCTGTTGAACAGTCAGTGGCCAAGCCGGGCTCTGCTGCCATGCTGGCGAGGGTGCATTCATTCAGGCTTGCAGCCAGGTGACTGAGCTTCTGCTCTGGGCAGGCCCTGTTCTGCACACTGAGGATATAGCAGCAAGCAGAACAGACAAGCCCCTGCTCTCCCTGGAGCTGCCCTCTGGACTAGGGTGGGGGAAGAGGCAGTGAACATAAGTTCAATGTCAGTGGTGATAAGCTCTGCCCAGAAAAACTCAGACGCGTAACGGTGGTGAGGAGGAGGTGCTGTTTTGTACAGTAAGCCCCGGGGAGCCACTGCCATAAAGGAACAGAGACTGGGAGGAGCACAGTGGTGTCTCGTGGCGGAGCCCTGCCAGCAAAGGAACAGAGGTGAGAGTCCCAGCAGCAGGCGCGGTGCTGGGCGTGCTGGCAGCCAGGTGGCGGAGTCGAGAGCAAGGGGCAGAGCAGGAGATGAGGCTGCAGGGGTTAAAAGGGCCAGAGGGCGCAGAGCCTTGCAGGCCAGGAGGAGGACTCTCATTTTCTCTCTGAGTGAGATGGGAAACCTGGGGAACACAGCAGAGCAGACATCCCCTGCCCCTGGCTGCCAGGAACAGGCTGAGGAATGGGATCAGGAGTTTGTGTGAGGACCTGGTAAAGGCCCAGGTGGGCTGTGTGGACCGACGGATGTGAGTCAGGAGCGCAGTGGAAGGTCTTCCCTGCTGGCCCTTGTAGTTAAGAACCCAGGCTCCTAATGCAGGGGGCGCACGTTTGATCCCTGATCGGGGAACTAAGATCCCATAGGCTGTGTGGTGGTGGTGGTTTAGTCGCTAAGTCATGTCCGACTCTTGCGATCCCATAGACTATAGCCTGTGTGGCTGGCCTAAAAACAAAAACAAACAAAAATAGTTATAAAAAAGAAGAGTTCAGTGGAGAGTCCGGGTAGAAGGTAGAAACATGAACTCATCAGCTGGCATAAAGATGGGTACAGCCTTCCCCAGAATCGTATTAGGGCTTCCGTGGCCCTGGGCACTTTTGCTTTCAGGGCTTTTCTCCAAAACCAGGAAAAAAAAATATTATTTTATGACTCGGTCTGTATAAAGACAAATAAAATCCAGGCAGGATTATAATCATCTTTTGATTCTAACTTTAAAGGAAATTAGAACATTTTTGTGGGCCCCTGAAAGCACTGTGAGTTAGTCACTCAGTCGTGTCCAACTCTTTGTGACCCCATGGACTGTAGCTCACCAGGCTCCTCTGTCCGTGGAATTCTCCAGGCAGGAACTGAACCTAGGTCTCCCTCACTGCAGGCAGATTCTTTACTGCCCGAGCCTTCAGAAGCTCTGTGGGCCCTTAGCACTGTGCCTGCCACACCCACTTCATAAGGCAGCTCTGAGGGAGAGTCACGGAGTGACTGGAGATAAAGAGGGCCACGGAGAGGGAGATGGGATGAACTGGGAGACTGGAGTTGACATGTATATACTGCTGATACTGTGTATAAAATAGATAACTGACGAGAATCTATGGTCTAGCGAAGCTCTACTCAATGCTCTGTGCTGAAGAAATGCAAAAAAGAGGGGATATATGTGCACATAGAGCTGATTCACCATGATGTAGAGCAGAAACTAATGCAAGACTGGAAGCAACTACACTCCAATAAAAATTAATTTTAAAAGATGTCCAAGGGCAGAGCCATGGGACACAACAACATTTAGGAAGCAGCAGCAGTCAAAGCAAGAAACAGTGGCCCATGAAGAAGGAGGAGGATCCAGCCAGAGAGAAGTGGCCCAAAGGCAAAAGCAGAACGTGTCTCAAAGAGAAGGTGGGAGCACCTGGTCACTTAAGTCAGGGGCTCACCGTGTTGCGGCGGGGAGCTCTGAGGCTGCTCAGCAGGCTGTGTGCCGCCCACCCCTGCAGCGTCTTCCTGGGGAAGGGGACGCAGCTCTGCCACCAGCTGCCAGCTGTCTCCTGCCCTCCTGCCCTGCCCCAGGCTGCCACCCGGGACCCCAGGACAGTAGTGCTGTTGACATGGCCCCACCCCTCCCCTTGCAGATCACGTTTGAGATCTCCAAGCAAGAAGACTCGCAGATCCCCATCTGGATCATCGTGGGCAGCAGCCTGGGGGGCCTCCTGCTGCTGGCCCTGCTGGTCCTGGCGCTCTGGAAGGTGAGGGCCTTGCGGGGCGGGCGGTGGGGGGGTGCAGCATCCTGGGTGTCCCGGCCTGGGGACCCAGCCTCTGAGCTGTGTGGCCAGTGCCCACATGCTCCTCCACATGGGAGCTGGGGCCCGCCCAGCCTCCTCCCCAGAACTCGCCGGCTCCTCACCACAGCAGGCAGATGGGCCACCAGGGGGCACTCAACCTGTGGCTCCAGCCCTTTTGTGGGTCACCTTCTGGGTCCCCGATAAAAGCTAGCCTTCCTCTGATCAGAGAAAAAGTAAGCACACACAAACACAGAATTCCTCCAATTTAATGTCAGGCTGTTAAGAAATCCCTTAGAAGCCTGTCTCTGTCCCTGAGCCCCGGTCCCAACCTCCTCCTATTCGAGATAAGGTGAGAGGGGGCCCAGAGAGCGGTAGTGACGCAGCAGCGTCAAACAGCACGACTGCTTGCCTCTGGACATAGGCTCCAAACGCTTGGTTCCAGCCTCCGTGTCACTAATGAAGAGGCCCCTTGTGCAGCCTGGCAGTTGGTGGGGGTACTCAGTGTGAGCAGCGGGGGCATTCAGGGAACGCTTCTGAGGAAAGTAGCCTCAGGAGAGTGAGTGGAGGGCAGGGAGACAGGCCTTGCCCACCTGCCCATCCCTGACATTTCTCCCTTTGCCTCCCCACAGCTCGGCTTCTTTAAAAGTGCCAAGCGCAGGAGGGAGCCCGGCCTGGACCCCACCCCCAAAGTGCTGGAGTGAGGCTCCTGAGGAGGCTGTGAGTGGATGGGGGCCGGCATGCGGGCCCAGGCAATGTGTAGGCCCGGGGCCCACCGAGCTGGGGCGGAGAGGACGCCAGCTCACTTTGCACTTGACCTCATCTCCTGAAAGACTGAGTCTGCTCCCTCTGAAAGGAACTCGAGTCAGTTTTCAGAGGGACTGTCCTACTGGGAGCCGCAGCACCTCCAACACAGATCCCTAGGGACTTAAAGGGACCCCCCCCAAGGTACACCCCAAAGTCACCCCCAGGCTGTGCAGAGGCATTGCCACCCCACCACTAAGGTGCTAGGAAGTCATCATCACCTCATCTCAGAAGAAACCTGGAGAGGAGACGACCAATGCAAACGCACTCTGCCTCCTCCGGACCTGTAGTTGCAGGGGAACCCCGTGGGACAGCGGATCTGTGTCTTGCGCTGTCCCCCCATCCCTGCGCTGCCCACAGCTCCCGAGTCACCTCACCCCTTCCTAGCTGGAGACAGGTCCCTGGAGGGGCCCGAGTGAGGGCCCCAGAGGTGACAGCTGCTGGTCAGGATGAAGACAGACTCTGGGAGGCAGAGACTGATAGACAGGCAGCTGAGACCTAGGAGAACCGAGAGGGGGGTGCAGGTGGGCTCTTGCCCAGCCCCCACCTGCATTCACCTGACTGATGCCCACACCCCCTCCCACAGTGCTCACAGCAGCCCCGGGCCTGCAGCTGCCGCCCCGCCCGCTGCTTTTGTTGTTCCTGGGTGCCTGGCGGAAGCCTGGGGTGATGCAGTCCCCAGGGCTCCACCTTCTCACTTCACGTTCCCCACCTTCCCTGTCCTGATGCAATGGCTGCAGGCTGGGGGCAGGGGTGGGGGGTCCCTCCCTGCATCAACCCCCTCCCCACACACACACACACACACACCCTCCCTGCATCACCCCTCCCTATACACATGCTCACACACACAGCCTCCCTGCATCACCCCCTCCCTACACACACACACACCCTCCCTGCATCACCCCCTCCCTATACATATACACATACATACACACACACACACACACACACACACATACACACACCCCCTCCCACCCCTCGTCTCTTACACACTACACTCTCTTTGCATCACCCCCTTCCTACACACACACACACACACACACACACACACACACACCCTCCCTACATCATCCCCTCCCTACACACACACACATACACACCCCACCACGAACCCCACCTCCAATTCCTCCCTTCTGCTCACCCATCAGCCATGCCCAGGAGAAGGGCTGGACCAGTTATGAGGGGTTCTCCATCGAACGTACTGAATAAAGCCGGTGCGGGGACCTCCGGAGCCTGTGCAGGGACCTCTGGATCCTGTGCAACCTTGGTGGCAAATATCTGATTGGCCAGCCCCTGGGACAAGTGGACCCACCAATGATGGGGACCCGAGGACAAGAGGCACGCCTGGTGCCCAGCCGAATAATTTATACCTTGACCTGGTTTTGAGGTAGGAATAAAAGGGGATCCATCAAAAGCATCTGTCCCCTGACACACAGTTTGACCTTTACTGTCGTAAATATTTTTAAGAAAAATTTAAAAATACAGTGTTTAAAAACACGCAAGAGGCTGCCATCCTTTTGTGGGCAGAACATGTCCTAGAGAGCCGCGCTCTGATGACGGGAGGCGGATGAGGGGCTCCCTGTCAGGAAAGGGCATGTCCACCCCTTGCTCCCTATAGCATCCCTGCCAGGGCCACCTGGTCTGGGGTGGACAGCTCAGTGATGGGGTCCTCCCTCCCTCCCACGCCCACTGTTCCTTTAGCCAGTGTTGATGGGTGAAACCACATATCCCTGGAGCTTCTACCCCTTCGTTTCCTCTTTTTTCTCCCAGATTTCTCTAGGCTGATATCTCAGTGCCAATTTTCAGACCCTGACTTCCAGTTTCTTCACCTTGCTATTCTCATGCCGCTGGATCCCAAGAAACCAGGAGAAGCTCAGAAATTATTTGGTCCCTTTCCCCCATAGAGGAGGACACTCAGAACCAGAGAAATTAAGAGAGAGCCCCTGGTTCCACAGCAAACCCCAGACTAATTTCAGGACTGCTGTCCCTCAAGCCACCCTGTCATTCTCACCCAGCCTTAGAAGGGGTTGACCTGAAGAAGTAGAGGAATTGATATGCAGTCACTTCTCATTCGTCATGGGAATAGTTTTTTCTCAAATGGTGAAACCAAACTCAGAAGGCAGCATTTAAAAATCATATTTCATTTGAGTCATCACCCTCATAAGTGGAGTATGACCCCACACCCAAAAGCGCATTGTTTGATCTGGTAGCAAGTCCTCTGCAGAACACCGTCGACCGAGAATGCTTTCATGCGAAACCTTTGAGAAACTGGCTTTCACATTTTAAAAATCACACCACAGGCCACACAGTGCATCTGTAGGTCAGATGCAGCCCAGAAGTCACTGGACTCAGAGGCCCTCTTTATCTCCGGGATGTCACAGTCCCTCCATGCCCTCCGGTACCTGGGGCAAAGAACAACCAAAGGGTCAAAAGGTAGAAAAAGTGGGGGACGTGTCTGAATCTTCAGGGCCTTCAGCCCTCACACTGCTGTCTCGTCTTCTCCGTCTTAGCAGTTCTCTTTCTGAAATTATTTGCTGGAGGGTCTAAGTATCTTAAGGCACGCCTGGCCTTAAGAGTGCTGGTGGGACAAGCAGAGAAGATACACTTTACAGGGAGCGAAGCCTCATGCTAGAGCAGTGTTTCTCAGGCCCAGCTGCACAGTACAATCACCTGAGAGCTTTAAATGCTGCCTGTGCAAAGGGCCCAGCCATGGGGGTCAGATTTAGTCAGCTGGGAGAGGGGCCAGGGCACCGTTTGTGTCTGAGTTCCCCCAGCAACTCCTATGTGCCCATGAATATATAGGCTGGAAAACAAGAAATAAGAGGTTAACAGGCACAAGTGACCTCCCAGGCTGCGTACAGGGAACTGTGCCACGTGGTAATGCTGTTCGAGTTTCCTTGGCGGCAGCCTGCAGTTTGAAAGACTTTCTCATCCCAGCAAGTCTCCAGAGTGTAATTTGCTACAGGAGACTGCCAGGGTCCTCAGAGCCCCAAAGGGCCTCTTGGAGGAGTTGAGGGTACATTTGTCAGTGTCTGGGAGTGAGGAGATGAATAGCAGTCTCTGAAGCATTTTTGGTATGGTGGCAAGCAGTCCAAAATGCAACTGCGAATCAACATGAAAATTCATAGTATGGTTCATCTGGGGAGTTATTAGCAATGCTCTATCTGGTAGTTAAGAGTAATTATTTATGGTGAAACTAAGGGTTGAACTCAAGAGTGTTAACATGATGCATAACCAGCTTTAAAAGGGTTCAGTCTTTTAAAAGCATTATCAGCCCATCTGGCCTCGTGGTACTAAAGCCGTTCTATAGCATGCAAGTGCGCAGGCGGAAAACATGCCTGGGCGAGGTCTGACTCTGCACACTCGATTACCAACTGCAGGTGATTTTAGAATTCGCTCTTCACATTGTCAGTTCAGTTCAGTCACTCAGTCGTGTCTGACTCCTTGTGACCCCATGAATTGCAGCATGAGGCCTCCCTGTCCATCACCAACTCCCAGAGTTCACCCAAACTGACGTCCATCGAGTCCGTGATGCCATCCAGCCATCTCATCCTCTGTCATCCCCTTCTCCTCCTGCCCCCAGTCCCTCCCAGCATCAGAGTCTTTTCCAATGAGTCAACTCTTCACATGAGGTGGCCAAAGTACTGGAGTTTCAGCTTTAGCATCATTCCTTCCAAAGAACACCCAGGACTGATCTCCTTAGAATGGACTGGTTGGATCTCCTTGCAGTCCAAGGGACTCTCAAGAGTCTTCTCCAACACCACAGTTCAAAAGCATCAATTCTTTCAAAGAAATCCCAGGGCTGATCAACCTAGATAGCATATTAAAAAGCAAAGACATTACTTTGCCAACAAAGGTCCATCTAGTCAAGGCTATGATTTTTCCAGTGGTCATGTATGATGTGAGAGTTGGATTGTGAAGAAAACTGAGCACCAAAGAATTGATGCTTTTGAACTGTGGTGTTGGAGAAGACACACTTGAACTGAACATCAGTTCATGATGCTACTTATTATGGATATAGATGATTTTATTGTTTTTGTCTTTTAACCTTTCTTCTAGCTATGTACATGCATTATTTACTACTTTTTCTGTATATTTGCTTTAGCATTCAGGTTTTTACCTTTGTGATTTTTATATTTTTGTTTGTATACTTTTCTTTTTCACCCAGAGAAATACTTTAAGATTTCTTATAAAAATGGTTTGGTGGTACTGAACTTTTTTGCTTCCTGAGAAACTTTTGGTCTCTCCATAAATAAAACACTTGCTGGATAGAGCAATCTTAGTAATAAGCATTTCCCTCTCATCACTTTAAATATGTCATAACATTTCCTTTTGTTATGCAGAGTTTCTGCTGAAAATTCAGATGATAGCCTTTGAGTGTACCTTTACATATAATTTGTTTTTTCTCTCTTGCTGTTTATAATATTCTGTTTATCTTGAATTTTTGCCATTGTAATCAAAACAAGCCTTGATGTACCTGGTGAGGACACTGTGCTTCCTGTACCCAGATGTCTGTTTATTTGCACAGATTAAGAAAGTTTTCAGATATTATGTCTTCAAACATTTTATCCCTGCCCCTTTCTCTCTCACTTAACCTAGGACCTCTTTAATGTGAATGCTAGTATGCTTGATACATCCCAGTGATTTCTTTTATTGTCCTCATTTCTTTTTACTTATTTTCCTATTCAGCTTCAGAGATATCCACTACTCTGCCTTCCAGCTCACCAATCCTTTCCTCTATATCACCCAATTTACTCTTGATTCTTTCTAGGTTTTATTTCCCAGTTTCATTTATTATATTATTTATCACTGTGTGGTTCTTTATATTTTCTAACCCCATGTTGATAACTTCTTACTTGTCCCCTGTTCATCCAGTCTTCTCCAGAGTTCTTTGACTATCTTTCCAATCATTACCTGAATTATTTATGGTATGTACTGCTTGTCTCCACTTTGCTTAGTTCTTCTGGGATTTTATGTTGTTTTTACTTTGAACCATAATCCTTTGTCATCTCATTTTGCCTAATTTACTGGTTTAATTCTGATTACTTTGTGTGTTGGTTATATTTCCTGACCTTGCAGAAGATTCTTTTGCAGAAGGGGTCCTGTGAGTCCAGCAGCTCTCTCCACTCTGGTCTTCAGAACTCTATGCTCTAGGGTGGCCCCTAGGTGGACTACATGAATCCTTCTGTTCTGACAAGCTGCGGTTGGTCTAGTAGGTGTAACTGGCCCTTGGTTTGGTTGGTTGCTAGGCCTTGCCTTGTGAGAAGGCTGCTGGCCATGGTGAGTAGGGCTGCTGGGTGAGGTGGCTGCTGCAGAGTCCAAATGTCCAGGGGCTAGTGTTGGCCCATGGTGGGCAGAGCCAGGTCCCAGGGTGGGTGCCTGTGGGACTATGTGTCCTCTAGTTAGTATCATCTTGCTGGTAGGCAGACCTGGAGCCCAAGAGGATCTGGAGCTGGTGCATTCTCATTGTTAAGTGTGTTTGTCCCAGGGATAGTGGTGGCCTACTGGTGAGCAGAGTTATGTCCACATAGTCTCTGGCTGCAGGGAACAAAAATTCTTTCACTTACTGTCAGTTTCCTGCTGTTCAGGGCTGGGTCCTGGGACTTATGATGCATAGGACCAGGTACCAGGGTAAGTTTGGGTTCAAAGTGTCTTGGGGCAGTGACCTGCTGGTAGGTGAGGTGGTGTCCCACCCAGCTAGTCATTTGCCTTGGCATACCATAGTTTATTGTAATCCACACAGTCGAAGGCTTTCATATAGTCAATAAAGCAGAAATAGATGTTTTTCTAGAACTCTTGCTTTTTCAATGATCCAGCGGATGTCAGCAATTTGATCTCTGGTTCCTCTGCCTTTTCCAAACCAACTTGAACATCTGGAAGTGCATGGCTCACGTATTGTTGAAGCCTGGCTTGGAGAATTTTGAGCATTTCTTTACTACCATGTGAGATGAGTGCAATGGCACCCACTCCAGTACTCTTGCCTGGAAAATCTTATGGATGGAGGAGCCTGGTAAGCTGCAGTCCATGGGATTGCTAAGAGTCAGACATGACTGAGCGCCTTCACTTTCACTTTTCACTTTCATGCATTGGAGAAGGAAATGGCAACCAACTCCAGTGTTCTTGCCTGGAGAATCCCAGGGACGGGAGAGCCTGGTGGGCTGCTACCTATGGGGTCGCACAGAGTCAGACATGAAAAAGTGACTTAACAGCAGTAGCAGCAGCAGAGATGAGTGCAATTGTGGGGTAGTTAGAGCATTCTTTGTCATTGTCTTTCATTGGAATGAAAGCTGATCTTTTCTAGTCCTGTGGCCACTGCTGAGTTTTCCAAATTTGCTGGCATATCAAGTACAGCACTTTCACAGCATCATCTTTCAGGATTTGAACTAGCTCAGCTGGAATGCCATCACCGTCACTAGCTTTGTTTGTAGTGATGCTTTCTAAGGCCCACTTGACTTCACATTCCAGGATGTCTGGCTCTAGGTGAGTGATCACACCATTGTGATTATCTGAGTCGTGAACATATTTTTTGTACAGTTCTTCTGCATATTCTTGCTACCACTCCTTAATATCTTCTGCTTCTGTTAGGTTTATAACATTTCTGTCTTTTATCAAGCTTATCTTTGCATGAAATGAGAAACCCATATGCAGGTCAGGAAGCAACAGTTAGAACTGGACATGGGACAACAGACTGGTTCCAAATAGGAAAAGAAATATGTCAAGTCTGTATACTGTCACCCTGCTCATTTACCTTATATGCAGAGTACATTATGAGAAACGCTGGGCTGGAGGAAACACAAACTGGAATTAAGATTTCCAGGAGAAATATCAATAACCTCAGATATGCAGATGACACCACCCTTACGGCAGAAAGTAAAGAGGAACTAAATAGCCTCTTGATGAAAGTGAAAGAAGAGAGAGAAAAAGTTGGTTTAATGCTCAGTATTCAGAATACTAAGATCATGGCATCTGGTCCCATCACTTCATGGGAAACAGATGGGGAAACAGTGGCAGACTTTAATCTGGGGGGCCAAAATCACTGCAGATGATGATTGCAGCCATGAAATTAAAATACGCTTACTCCTTGGAAGGAAAGTTATGACTAATGTAGATAGCATATTAAAAAAGCAGAGACATTACTTTGCCAACAAAGGCCTGTCTAGTCAAGTCTGGTTTTTCCAGTGGTCATGTATATATGTGAGATTTGGACTCTGAAGAAAGCTGAGTGACAAAGAATTGATGCTTTTGAACTGTGTTATTGAAGAAGACTCTGAGATTCCCTTGGACTGCAAGAAAATCCAACCAGTTCATCCTAAAGGAGATCAGTCCTGAGTGTTGATTGGAAGGACTGATGCAAAAGCTGAAACTCCAACACTTTGGCCACCTCATACGACGAGCTGACTCATTGGAAAAGACCCTGATGCTGGGAGAGATTGGAGGCAAGAGGAGAAGGGGATGACAGAGGATGAGATGGCTGGATGGCATCACCAACTCAATGGTCATGAGTTTGGGTAAACTCCGGGAGTTGGTGATGGACAGGGAGGCCTGTTGTGATGCGATTCATGGGATCACAAAGAGTCAGACATGACTGAGTGACTGAACTGAGGAATACTAGTACTAATGTTGACAGCCTGGTGTTTTGAACTGGGTCCTGGTATTAATAACTTACTGCTACTACTGCTGCTAAGTCACTTCAGTCGTGTCTGACTTTGTGCGACCCCATAGATGGCAGCCCACCAGGCTCTGCTGTCCCTGGGATTCTACAGGCAAGAATACTGGAGTGGGTTGCCATTTCCTTCTCCAATGCACAAAAGAGAAAAGTGAAAGTGAAGTCACTCAGTCGTGTCCTACTCTTAGTGACCCCATGGACTGCAGCCTACCAGGCTCCTCCGTCCATGGATTTTCTAGGCAAGAGTACTGGAGTGGGGTGTCATTAATAACTTAGAGTATTCTAAAATGATGCTTTTCAGCAGCAATATCCTTGCCCTCAAAATTGGATGGCTCCAGTGTCTATGTCCCAAAGGTACTTCCCTTTGCCTATTGCTTCTCCAGGAGACTCTCTAAGACTCAGCTGATGGATCTGACCCAGTTCAGTTCAGTCACTCAGTTGTGTCCCACTCTTTGCGTCTCTACAGACTGCAGCACACTAGGCTTCCCTGTCCATCACCAACTCCTTAAGCTTGCTCAAACTCATGTCCATTGAGCCAGTGATGCCATCCAACCATCTCATCCTCTGTTGTCCCCTTCTCCTCCTGCTTTTAATCTTTCCCAGCATCAGGGTCTTTTCAAATGATTAAGCTCTTTGCATCAAGTTGCCAAAGTATTGGAGTTTCATCTTCAGCATGTCTTTCCAATATTCAGTACTGATTTCCTTTAGGATTGACTGACTGGATCTCCTTGTAGTCCAAGGAACTGTCAAGAGTCTTCTCCAATACTGCAGTTCAAAAGCATCAATTCTTCTGTGCTCAGTTTTTTATAGTCCAACTCTCACATCCATACATGACTACTAGAAAACCCATAACTTTGACTAGATGGAACTTTGTCAGCAAAGTAATGTCTCTGCTTTTTAATATTCTGTCTAGGTTGGTGATAGCTTTCTTTCCAAAGAGCAAGTGTCTTAATTTCATTGCTGCAGTCACAATCTGCAGTGATTTTGGACTCCAAAGAAATAAAGTTTCTCACTGTTTACATTGTTTCCCCATCTATTCGCCATGAAGTGATGGGACTGCATGCCATGATGTTGGTTTTCTGAATGTTGAGTTTTAAGCCACTTTGATCAAAAGGTTCTTTAGTTCTTCTTCACTTCCTGTTATAAGAGTGGTGTTATCAGCATATCTGAGATTATCGATGTTTCTCCCTGCAATCTTGATTCCAGCTTCTGCTTCATCCATCCTGGCATTTCACATGATGTACTTTGTATATAAGTTAAATAAACAAGATGATACTATACAGCCTTGATGTGCTCTTTTGCCAATATCGAACCAGTTCATTGTTTCATGTCTGGTTCTAACTGCTGCTTCTTGACCTGCATACAGATTTTTCAGGAGGCAGGTAAGGTGGTCTGGCATTCCCATCTCTTTATGAATTTTCCACAGTTTTTTGTGATTTACACAGTCAAAGGCTTTGGTGTAATCAATAAAGTGGATGTTTTTCTGGAACTCTCTTGCTTTTTAGATGACCCAGTGGATGTTGGCAATTTGATCTGATTCCTCTGCCTTCGCTAAATCCAGTTTGAACATCTGGAAGTTCACAGTTCATATACTTTTGAAATCTAGCTTAGAGAACTTTGAGAATTGCTAGTGTGTGAGGTGAGTGCAATTGCGCAGTAGTTTGAACATTCTTTGCTTTGCCTTTCTTTAAGACTGGAATAAAAACTGACCTTTTCCAGTCCTGTGGCCACTGCTGAGTTTTCTAAATATGCTGCATGTTAAATGCAGCACTTTCACAGCATCATCTTTTAGGATTTGAAATAGCTCAACTGGAATTCCATCACCTCCACTAGATTTGTTTGCTGTTCCAGGATGTATGGCTCTAGGTGAGTGACCACACCATCATGGCTATCTGGCTCATGAAGATCTTTAGTTCTGTGTATTCTTGCCACCTCTTCTTAATATCTTCTGCTTCTGTTAGGTCCAAACCATTTCTGTCCTCTATTGAACCCATCTTTGCATGAAATGTTCCCTTGGTATCACTAATTTTCTTGAAGAGGTCTCTTATCTTTCCCATTCTATTGTTTTCCTCTATTTCTTTGCATTGATCACTGAGGAAGGCTTTCTTACCACTCCATGCTATTCTTTGAAACTCTGGATCTGACCCAGGCTCCTTTCAAATCACTGCTTCTGCTCTAGGTCTCAGAGCAAGTAAAAATTTTTGTGTGCCCTTTAAGGCTTCCCTGGTGCCTCAGACAGTAAAGAATCTGCCTGCAATGTGGGAGACCTGGGCTTGATCCCTGGTTTGGGAAGACCCTTTGGAGAAGGCAATGGCAACCCACTCCAGTACTCTTGCTTGAAAAATCCCATAGATGGAGGAGCCTGGTGGGCTGCAGTACATGGGGTGGCTAAGAGTCGGACATGACTGAATGACTTCATTTTCACTTGGGAAGATCCCCTGGAGAAGGGAACAGTTACCCACTCCAGTATTCTGGCCTGGAGAAGTCCATGGACAGAGAAGCCTGTCAGGTTACAGTCCATGGAGTTGCAAAGACTAGGACTTGTCTGAGTGCCTTTCATTTTCTTTCATTTTTTTTTTTAACTTGTTCAAGATTTATTTTTTTTTATCTTTTCTTCAATGCCCTGATTTTATTATTTTTTTTAATTTTACTGTACAATACTGTATTGATTTTGCCATACATCAACATGATTCTGCCATGGGTGTA
>SJYC01002192.1:0-15637 GCA_006408675.1 Madoqua kirkii
TTTCCCCATCTATTCCCCATGAAGTGATGGGACCAGATGCCATGATCTTTGTTTTCTAAATGCTGACCTTTAAGCCAACTTTTTCACTCTCCTCTTTCACTTCATCAAGAGGCTTTTTAGTTCCTCTTCACTTTCTGCCATAAGGGTGGTGGTCAGGGCTTCTTCAATTCTAGACTCACTTCTAGCAGAAGGAAAGGGCCTCCAACCAAGTTATGAACTTGAGATGTGCACAATGTCCTGGGGGGACTCCCTGTTGATTCTGACATGGTTAGACCCCTGCAGGAGGGCAAGAAAATCCAGGAGCTCAGGGGCAGCCCTTGGGTAGCTCTGAGAGCGGCCTCAGGCCCTCATGCCTTGACCAGTGTTCTGCGGGGACATGGACCTCAAGTATGCTGTCCCTCAGTTTTGGCCAGCTAAGACAGGAGAAATCCAGGTAAGAATGTGGCTTCTTTCTAGCATCAGATGGTATGGGCATGCAAGCTCGGAGGGCAAGGTGTGCCTCTTAAAGGTGAGTTATTAATCCAGCCGAGCTTCTCCAAGTGGGGTCCCAGAGCCACCTGCATCAGAACTACAGCCAACATTCTACCCGACCTCAAGATCCAATTCATGTGAGGTCATTTTAAGCACATTAAACTTATAGAACCATAAGATACTGGTCTTCTCCAGACTTCAGTGTCAGTTTCTGGCATCACGGCCTTTTTTACCTGCCCTTGAGCCTATCAAAGTGGCAGTAGTCATTGGTAAAAACTCTCAAGGAGCATCCTTCCAGTAAGCCAGTGGAGTTTGTAGATTTTCCTTTTGTTAAGGAAGTTGGTATTTCTTAACAAGATGGGTATCAGGTGAAGGGGGCAAGGTGCTAGCATAAACACAAAAGAGAAGGAGGAGAATTAACTTTTCTGGGAAATACGAGAGAGCTTCCAGGAGACCTAAAGTCTTCAGGTCTTCAAAAGACCAGCTGCTCTCTCCACCAATGTTCAACAGCCCTTAGTATCCGTATTCTCCCAAAATAAGACATTAGACTTTTGGCTTTAAGCCCCAAGACGCCAGGCAGCCTGTAATTGGAACAGCTGGCTTAATCATGCCTCTTTTCTGGCACAATGACTCACTGCAACCACACCTCACCCCAAACATGGAGTGGCTGGTTTCTCTACCACATTCGCCTTGGGTGGTTGACTTAATACAGCCATTAGCAGTGAATGGTCCTGTCTTCACCACACTGGCCTTTGTTTTCACCTTCAACTAATGTCACATTGCCCTTTATTCGGCACTACTTCTTACCATTAAAAAAAAAAAAAAAAAACCACCCAAGTTATCCTTATATTACTATCATTGTCAACTAGATCCCTCTCAAAGGACAGCAAGCTTCATCGACCACATTGAATCTGCAGTGCTTTTGTGTCGCTGTTTCACTAGCTTTGACATCGCACTAAAGTAGGACAGCATGTTCCAAACAGAAACTGAAAACAGAACAGAGGAGATTTGCTGGTGTGGGGAAGGGTGAGAAGCCTGGCACTTGGCCTCTAAAACTGTTCAAGATATAGGCTAAAAGGTACGTAGCAAACACATGAGGCTCAAAGCACGGTATGAGCAGAAAAATGTTTTTAAATGAAGCCAGGGACACCATTATTAAGGACTCGTCCTTTCTCGTCAGCTGCACATTTTCTTCGTCCCTATCTCCCCGCACTATTCTAAAAATGATGATGGTAAAGTTTTCGGGAACATTTTCAGAAGATGGCCCAAGCCAGAGTTCTTAAGTAACATCATAAACTTTTAAAATTAAAAATCTGCTGCCAGATAAAATTTGAGGAAAAATAGGAATTCAGATTTCAAATAGGGGCATCTAGCTGGACAAAAAGATTTTCACGGGTGGAGACCATAGTCCTTATTGTCCATAAGGTCCATATGGCCCATTTAAGGACCACATTCCTTGTATGTGGTATGGAACATCCCTATATATCCTGTACCTACAACATCCCTAATGCAGTGCTGACACACAGCCGATGCTGGATAAGCCCGAATTTCTGAGTTTTTTCCCATTGCTTAAGGCCAGAACCAACCCCAGTCCTGCTCTCTGGATGAACTGAGCATACCAGATTTACCAAGCACAGGCAAATTAGGACAAATAGTTTTGTCTAAGCTTGACAAAAAGCCAAGATTTTGTGAGCCACCTGAAGTTTTTATCTCATACTGAAGTTTTCTAGATCAAGCACCTGATGAAATATATTCCTGCCAGCATTTTCTTTTATCTGGGCATCTGTTACTTTAATACAGCAGACATTACTTGAAACACAGAGGGAAAAAAAAAAGAGGATGCTTTAGAATCTGTCTGATTTCTGCAGTCCAGTCGCTATTGCTGCCCCGCAAAGATCTGGCAGAAATCCTAAGGTGAGCTTCTCCGGCACTGGTATGTCAGTCTTACAGTGAATGAACACTGGCCCGTGGGTCAAGACGCACCAAGCCTACCCCAGGCTCTGACACCTGGTCCACGCTAGACCTTGGATGAACAACTCAATTCTTTGTGAGCCGGTATCTTCAACTGTAAAGTGAGAGAGTTGCCCTCAATGATTTTTCAGACCTCTATAAAGGGACACCCTAAATCAAAATGTGAAAGCAAACAGTTGCAGAAAATGTGCTCTCATATCACCCTTTAATATTCTTCTGGTAATCCCAACGACTATATGAGGTAAAAGAAAGAAATGTGAGGTATGAATACTGGAAATGAGAAGGCAAAATTATCATTTACTTGTAAATTATGATTAGTATACCCAGGACATCCAAATGAAGCAACTGAAATAAGTGTTTAGAAAGGGAAATCCATTAAAATGTCTATATTGAAACATTAACATTTAGAAGTATATACAATGGAAGAAAGGCTCCTATCTACATTATAAACAAAAAAAATTAACAATAATATATTTCCAAGACCTTCTAATAATAAACTTTTAAAAAATTTTCTGGCTTGGGGACTTCCCTAGTGGTTCACTGGTTGAGAGCCCTCCTTGCACTGCAAGGGACATGGGTTCAGTCCCTGGTGGGCGACCTAGGATCCCAAATGCCACCAAGCAACTAGGCTGGTGTGTGAGAACTAGCATTTGAGCGCCCTGACTTCTGAGGCCCACGTGCTCTGGAGCATGCACACAACTAGGAAACCCATGTGCCACAGCGAAAAATCCCACACGCCACAACAGAGATCGCTCAAGCCGCAACCGAGAGCTGACCGCCAAATTAAAAAAATCTTTTCTGGTTAGAGAAAAAAAAGACAAATGAAGAAACATCAGCCCCATGAAGATTAGTACTTAACGTTTACCAGGCACCTCAGTTTTAGGCACTAGTTAAGAATACTAATTCTCCCATTTGCTCACTACAACTTAGATGATATTATCCCAATGTAGAGAAACTGAGGCCAACATCGAAAAGCAACTTGCCCGAGGTCACAGAGCCCAGACGACACTCCTCAGTCCCACCACACTGCCAGGGCAACACAGTAGAACAGAGAAGCCAGAAACAGATCCAATTACTTCATGGGAATTTGAACTTATGATTCCAATCAGTGGAAAATAAAAGAGCTCTTGGCTAGCTGGATCCTTAATCAAAATAAATTGCAGGTAGATAAAAAGATTTAAACTGAAGAACAAGAGGAGAGGAGGAGGAGTAAGAGCGGGGAAGAAAAAGAGGACCGGAGAGAGACGTGGGAGGGAAAAGCCATATAAGCACTAGAAGAGAACGTGGGTAAAAAAGCTGTATGAACTTGGAATGGAGACCACTTTACAAGCAAGATACAAAAGTCAGTAGATATAAAAACCACTGTACTTAAAGACAAACTACAAACTGTGACATATGAGAGAAAATTTCCAAGGAATTTCTAACACATAGCAAGAAAAAGACCACAGCCCAAAAGCAAACAAATTTAAAAGGCCAGTAAATATATGTCAACCTTATTCATAATAAAGGAACTAAAATCAAAACCATGAAATAATATTTTCCATTTCCATCATCTTAGCAAGAGCTGAATGATGAGATAACATCTGATGTCAATAAGGATGTAGGAAGATGGCAGGCAACTGGCTCACCTGTCAGGATTTTTAACACTCAGTTACTAAACGAGAAGTTCCAGGGCTAGAAATGAGTTTGTTCTATGAAAAAACAGTACACAAGGATGTTCACTGACTGAAACAGTATTTAGAATATCAGTGAACTGAAAACCTAAAAATCCAACAGGAAGGCCTGGTTAAATAAATTTTAAGTTCATCCATAGAATTAAATGTTATAAATTTGTTCTTTTAAAAAATCTATACATATCAAAATGAAAAAAATGTCTAAGATATACTCAGTGAAAATGACAAGATGCAGAATGTGTAGGAAAGTTAAAGGTCCATTTACATTTTTTAAAGCAGGAGAAAAAAATGCATGTATACACACAGAAAAGTTCTGGGAAGCTACTCAAAAAACTAGCGAGTATCTCTGAAGAGTCCAAATGGCAGGCAGAGAGAGATGAATATTTTTTTTACTATTTGAATTTTTCTTATCTGAATTTTCCCCCCATGTACAACTTAAACAACTTTTAAAAAATGAATTTGACAAAATATCATCTCAACACTGAACAATAAAGACACACACTTCAAAGCAGTTTTTTTCAAACATTTACTGAACACAAACACCATTTTTTCTTTTTACACAGCAATATTGTTAGTTTCAAATTAGCTGGGCTATTAGGACTATTGATTACTACGAAATTAAAAATGATTCTACATGTCAAACTCAAATAGAAAATGTCATGCAATATATAAATCACTAACAGACCTCTGGTGCAGTCAGCAAGTTTACTATGTTTATTAAAGTCACGTAAAGGGTTTGACGAAAGTGCACAATAGAATGACATCACTGGTTATAAATCACAGTGAATTACTAGAATACAACAACGTAATGCTTCTATGTGGAGGACTGCAGGATGAGGTGAGTGTTACACAAGATAGGCTCTTTCACCACGTTAAGCCAGTCAGATTTTACTCCTCAGCTACGGACGTCTGAAAAGACTGGTTAGCAAAGCTAAGATTTTTCTCCCTCATCTTTTCTTCTCTACCAGTTACTAAGCAACAACAAAAAAAGGCCATGCACAAATTCTACAACACCTGATTAAAAAACAGATACAAAACCTTGTCCATCACTTGGCAAAGCTTGTATCTTCGCTCCTTCATTTTTTTGATTAGGCCACTCAACACGTGACTTACCCCTAAATGAAAAGCTGTTAAAAAACTTAGCGAGTCTCACCCCTGCACACACATCAAGATACACTCCCCATAACCATCAAGTCAGTGTTCCTTCCCTACACATTAACACAAATGAACACATCACAAACCTAGGACTAGACATTTACTTTACAGTTTTAAAAATTAATATATCTATCGCCACTATCCATGTAGTATTTATTTCAGATCCACATTTGGAGAAGATATTGTACTACCCAGCCCATCTGAAGATTTGGGCAAATCTGCCAGGAATGTATGAGAAAGCCCGGCAATGTGCCATACACATTAGGAGCTCTCTACCTTCCAGAGAGGGTATCCAGAGCAGGGCTGTGCATTTTCAGAGCAGGAGTAAACACACAGCTAAAAATCTTATGGACTAATAACTTTTCACAGAGCAAAAGGCAGAGTTTTTTTTAACCCATTTTAATGTTACAGTATAATCAGTGAGGAAAATGGAACAGTCATCTGTACATTGACACATCTGGCTAGCCTGAAAGGAATACTCAAGGTTTTTACAGAAAATCTCCCTTAAAAGCAAGTCCTTTATACTTTTATCCATCTCCTCTCTAGTCCAATCACTGGCTGCTTCTAAAGCCAGCAAAGTAATCCAAGGTCCAGTAACTCACTCCTCACCCTGCCCCTTTCCCCCAGAAAGAACTGTTTCTGCTCGAATAACCCAAAGCAACCTTATTCCTAAAGTAGCTGCCTCAGCTGAGGTGGAGACTAGTGACAGGCTATTGTTCCCTTGGGATCTAATTTTCAAAAACACTTGCCAAATGCAGACTTGATACTTATGCAGCTGCTGACCCCGAATCACATTTTACTTCAAACAGTGCTAGCAGACCTAAGTTTCTCATAATTACCAAGTTACTAATCAACTATCAGTGTAATGAAATAAAACCCTTCCCAGAAACAAACAAGACCAAAGCTTGCTTTTTCATTGGCTGGTTGAAGTTCACACAGCAAAAAACCTTACGGACTGTGGCCTGTGAGAAAGCAATCCAAGGTAGACTGAAAACAATGTTGTTTCAGAGTTCTTAAGCCAAAAATTTCCCCTTTATCAGTCTAAGGATGGATTTGTTGCCCATTCCTTGAATTATACAGTTACCTAAATTCAGAAGATCAATTTCACCAACGCGTAAGTGCAAAACCCATCCAGGTTTCACATGGTTTGCCCAGGCATTCATCCACCTGGGTCTCTAATTCAAATTATATGACAATTATTAAGCAATAAGTTTTGATTGAATTTGTAATTTATCAAGGGATATTTATAATCTAAAACACAATTCTACCAATAATAAACACAAAATGACAAAAGTGGCTAAAAAAACAGCCACAGCCCAGAGTTCTCAGAGAAGCTGAGATACAGAACTATCACCTTTCTTACCTATTTATTTCCCTTTAAAAAAAAAAGAAACTTAAGTTTGGGAAGGGTTTTGCTAAACACATTTTAAAATAATTCTATCAAAAACAAATTATAAAAAAAAAAAACAGGCATGTAGATCACTTGTTTCAAGAATGGTTTTATACAGGTGTTTCACAATACATATTTGGATGTGTTTTACAAGACAGAATTAGATCCTTAGCAATATAGTGAACAATGTACTGCTATAGTATAGTTTAAAAAAAATCTGTTACCATTAGCAAAAGTCATAATCTATCCCACTGTCTTCAAATTCAACTTTGTCAGCATTTCAATCAGCAGTTTTACTCTCCAGCACTTGGTCCTCCCTTCTCAAAAACACTGAGTACCATTATATTTTGTTGTCTGAATATGTACAGATAATCATTATCCTCATTTAATAAGTACATAATACCTAAAATAGTTCTCATCCTGGGTAGCCAAAAGGATGAAATGTTTTATAAAACATGCAACATTATCTGATATTTTAAGTTCTGATGTTTAAAAATCATATCCATTAATAATGGAACCAAGTAAATACCAAGTATCACAGCTATTCCTCAGACTGTCAAGTAAGCAGGCCTTGAAGTCTGAAAAATACAGGGTCTGATCGGAGCTGCGAAAAAGGTGTGGTTCACCCGCCTGGAGGAGGAGCATTTTCTCTTTCAGGCCATGAGAGTTGCCAAGAGCAAGGTGCACTAGTTCCTTGATTCACACCAGGAAGATCAAGGCCAGCAATTTTCAAATTAGGGATCACACTCCTCCCTTTGGACCATCCTAAAAACCTTTCTTGTAAAAATCCCAGGTTAGGAAAACAGAAGCAGATTACTATGGCAGAGTTCACCATCAAAACATTCCTAACTGAAGCAAGAAGACACGCAAAGTATAACTACAGCAACAGTAAGAGTACCCTGCATTTTGGGGGGAATAGGTTTTTAAAGTCCCCCATCCATTCCCTCCCATCCTTCAGAGTATCTCCTTTCATGGGGTATCTCTATTTTATTTAAGGCCCTAGGTGCTGATTTTGGCTTGGTCACTCTCTTTTATACTGATCCAGCTGCAACCTTTTTCTTAGACTTCACAAAGCAATATCTATACATAAAATGTTAACTGAAATCTTGTTGTTGTTTAATTTTATATTTGATGTTGCTACACCGTTATAATGCTTTTCATTAAAGAAAAAAAGCTGCAGGTCTTCACTTACAGTACCATGCACTATGAGTAGCTAAGGCATTCATTTGGCACTAGAGAAAAAAATACAGATATAGCTAATTTTACTTATCATTTTTAACATTGAAAGAAATAGGTATGTACCCTTGAATTGCTGTGATGCTTAAAGATAATCACAGAATATTCTTTTAGTCTGAGTCAAAATGTTGCCATTAAAACAAAACCAAAACCATAAAGGCCTCTGTAAAACCTGTCAGAATAAGTGACATTTTCTGGTTCCAAAACTTGCTGCCCTCAGACAGAAATAACTTTCAAAATGGCAATGAGAATTATTTTCATCATCAAAAACATTGAATCAATACCACTCTAGTGATTTTTCTACTTCTTATCACAGACTAAATGAAGAAAGTGAAAAAAATACCCCAGTTCCTTTTCACCTGTCATGAAAACCTTAGGGAGGCACAAATAATGCCCTCTGGAAAAGCAGTTTTCAATTTGAAAAGATACCACACAAGAAGAGAGGGAGAAGGGGACAAAAACAGAATGTATAACTGTAATGTGACAACTTGTTTCATAGGAGAAAACACAGCAATCATAATTTTTACATGTCTGTGAGCTGAGTCAAATGTTGACTGCTGGAATTTAGATTAATCACATCAAAAGACAGATGTCTATGCATTTTAGAATCCAAGCCCAAAGGCAAATAGTCCATCAATATTCTCTGAAAAGTTGCTTAAGATTACTGTTTTGTATGTATCACTGGCATAATTCAACAATTTCAATGGATTTAACTTTATGAATTTTTAACTATTATTAAGTTAGCACATTTTTCAGATTAATCTGCAGCTATACTTTTAAAAAATCCTTTCAATGTCACAATGTGTTGTATCATTTCACATAAATAATGGAAGAGTGGAAACCACCTATCGCAGTGTGGCATGTGCAGAACATCTGGATATTCCATTACTTTTAATGCTTCTTTTAGTTGTTTTCCTTCATGAAATCCTCAAAACTGCTGCAAAGGTAACACGCTGACACAGGCTTAACAGAAATGCTTTTCTAGGCAATTTTGGTAAAACATTTATCAACTTTAAATCATAAATGTCTCTTGTTATATAAACAAAATATTTTATATTCCTTAAAAAAAAAAAACAGCTAAGTGACCAATATCCAAACACCTTAAGATTATAGTTACACCTAAACAATGTGGCCTTGTTTAAAGTGTATTTGAAACCAATAACCACATGAGGCAAGAAGACCAAATACAAAACTAAGGAAGGATAAGTAGGGAGGAAGGGTAGTGGAAAGAAAAGTAGAATTTATGAACACATAATTCTATTGTCTGTGATTAAAGTCCTTTACTTTTTAGCACCACATTAAACGATTTTACATATCCAGTCACTTAATGAAATCCAACAAACTCTTCAAGAGTTCTGGGGATCTGGTCTTGGTAGTTAATGTCATTAGCCCGAACTGCCCGGGCAGCCAGGCACTTGAGACTCATCTTCATTTGAGTTTTAAGTAGTATTTCTGATACCCCAGTTGTACTTTTGTCTAGTGGAGTTTTATTCTGTTTATTTGTCATGTCAGTGTGAGCGCCAGCTTCAACCAGACTAATGATGATAGAGTGCAAGGTCAAAAAATCACTGATGGGCCTGTTGTACTGAACGATAATGTGAAGGGCGCTGTTCCCTTCATTGTCCACAGCATTCACCTCAGCACCACAGTCCAGCAGGAGCTTTGTGACAAGCGCGTTTGGAAAGCTGCAAACGTCATTGGTGTGGAATCATCAACCGGGGTATTTGAGTTGACAGCTAGATGCAGCAGGGTGAAACCTTCACGAGTTCTGGGATCCAGGTGAATCAGGTTGTAGATCTGCTTGTTAATTTTGCACTGATCTTCTTCACTGCACTGTGTTTTGGTGGAGATGCACACTAAATACAGAAAGGTATAGAGGTTACATTCATAATTGTCCATAGCACTGTGGACATCAGCATCTGGAATATTTTTTACTCTGTTCATACTCTGTTCTATTTCCAAAACACTGCATCTCAAAACACATTCTATGTCTGGGGCCTTCACAGTTTCATTTAAATGTATCATCTGTGAAAAAACTTGGGCAAATCGAAGAAGATCCTTATGGGTATTTCTGTTGCCTTTCTGTCTGAGGTGTAGGGCATGAAGCCACAACTTGATACACTGTTCGAATTCCATGTTATCTGCATAAACAGCTCCCCTGTAAATGATGGGATGGGAAACATCAATGTTGTCGGCACCTAAAATCCGTTCCCGAACTATAAGGCCTTCCATATGAAGAGCATCTCTGTCTTGCCGAATGGATTCCAATTCCTGAGGATTTCTACATTCAGTTCTATTCCCATACGCATGGATTGGTGGGAGAACTTCTTTCTCAAGAATGTTATCACCATCTTGAAACCTCTCCAACATAGCTAAATATAAATAGTGATATGTCTTCATGATGTCGTAGTTCTCGCGATCATTTGCAAAGGAGGCACCCAAGAGCTCCAAAGCTTCGATCCGACTCCTCCGGTCACAATCAGCATGAGAGAGCAATAGTTCGACAACATCAGCTTTACAGCTTTCAGCAGCTACTTTTAATGGCGTCATCCCATGGCCGTTCACCACTATAGCAGCCCGCCATTTTATCAGCTCCTTCACAATATCTATGTGCCCAGCTTCAGCTGCAAAATGCAATGCCGTGGCTCCACAATGTGCTTTAGCATTCGGATCAGCACGTTGTTCTAAAAGATATCTGACCACGTCAGTGTGTCCCTTATAGGCCGCATCATTAGGCAAGTGTTGTCATACTTGTTGGCAATGCTGATGTTGGCATTATTTTCGACCAAGTATTTCACAATGTCCAATCTTCCATCAAAGCACGCTGCCCGCAGGGGGGTTGAGTTAGTTACTGTGGTGTGGTTCACGTTGGCTCCATGACTAACTAGAAGCTTAACAACTTCAAAATGTCCCGCTCCTGCTGCACACCAAAGAGCAGTGGCACCATCAATGACATACCTGTTCATGAAAAGAACAAACAGTCAGAAAATGGGGGTCACCTGCCCTAACATAAATTTAAAGGATGTAATCACTTACACTGACCCCAAACCTCAGTCTACAGAGCATTAGTTAAACATTAGCTTTGCTGAAAATAAAATCAGGTAATTTAAGTAAAGCACTCAGCATAGTACTTGTACCTAGTATGAGCTCAAAAAATGTGAGTGATTATTAGTATTTCCACAGTATAAAAACTTAAAGAAAAAATAAAAAGAGTCACCAATTTCCTACTAGAAGAAGTACATAAATTTCAGAAAACAGAGGAAATGTATGAAGTTTTGTAATTTCTTTACCACCTGGCTCTTAGAGGAGCACAGAATGTTCCTCCCTCCCAGCACCCTCAGGTACCACAGTATCTCAGTATATCAGTAAGAAAGCCACCACAATCTCTGTATTACTGTTGTTAGACACTGCGTCAAGAAGAAAAGTATTTGAGCAGATAATTTTACCTAGGATTATCTAAACTAGTAAGTATGTACATACTCTACTAAAGCAATGAGAATGCAATAATTACTGCTCCTTACAACATGAATGATACAGGTCAAATTATATATCCTATGAAGTAAAAAATGTACAATCCACTCGGTAAAAAAAATATCATAGTTCAATCTCAACTATCAATACTGTCTATCACATCTGCTGAAAATAAAAGCCACACTTTATAAACATCTAAGCAATTACTTCTTTAGTTTCAAATAATGAAGCAAAACTTCTATAAGTAAAAGCATTCTCAGTAACAGCTACCTATATGGTATCTATGTGGGAGACTGTAGGATTGATTTGGAAGGGGCTTAGAGCTACTAGCAATGTCCTATATTTTGAACTGGGTAGTGGCTACATGGGTGGATATTTAGGGGAAAAAATTCATCAAATTGCATAAAGAAAGAGCTGTACATTTTACTGTATGGAAAACAGTCCTCAAAATAAATTTGAATACTTCTTAAGTTTCTTTTTAAATTTTCATTTTTAAAATGTCATTTAATTGTTAATTAATTTTTTAAACTAAAGAAGTGGTAAAGAATCCACTTTGCAATGCAGGGGACACCGGTTAGATCCCACAAGGGATCCAGGAAGATTCCACAAGCTGGAGAGCAACAAAGCCCGTTTACCACAACGACTGAGCCTGTGCTCTAGAGCCCAAGAGTCGAGACTACTGAGCCCCCGGACCACAGCGACCCAAGCCCAGGAAGCCTGCCTAGAGCCCACACTCCCCAACAATAGAAGCCATCACAATGAGGCCCACCCACCACAACTAGAGAAAGCCCACGCACAGCCACGAAGACCCACCAGAGCCAAAAGAATAAAAATACACAGACAAATCTTAAAAAAGAACCAATCAAGAGAATAAGACATACATCAGTTGAAATGTTTTGGTGGTTGCCAACTGTAGCTTTTATAGACAATTAGTTTAATTAAAACTCACTTATTACATCTTTATTGTCATGATTATAATCATAAAATTCAAAATGTTTTCTTAAAAAAGAAAAAAAGTTTTCTTTCAGTCAAAAAAATACAATTTACAAAAGCACCAGAAAATACCAATGTCTAATAGTAAATCTAATAAAAAATGTACAAGACCTCTACTCTATACTGAAAACTATAAAACATTCCTGAGATAAATCAAAGACTTAAAGAAACGGAGAAATAGTCCATGTTTATTGTTTTGGAGATTCAAGAATGTTAAGATGTCAGTTCTCCGCCAAAATAATCTACAGATTCAATGCAATCCAAATCAAAATCCCAGTAGGCATATGTGTGTGCATGCATCCACATGTTGTAGATACTGAAAAGCCAACTCTAAAATGCCCAAAGGAAGGACCCAGAACAACCAAGATAATCTTGAAAGAAAAATAAAGTTGGAGGACAAAATACAGTAAGATGGTGTGTCACTGGCACAAGGATAGATAAATACTAATCGAAAGAAAACAACCAAAAAACCCACCCTAGGAATAGATTCACATATACAGGAATACAGATTAATGACAAAAGGTCCACTGAGATTCAGGTATAAAGTATGGTCTTTTTAATAAGTAGTGATGAAGCAGCCACTAGACATCTGTTGGAAAATAAGTAACCTTGACCCTACTCACAAAAATTTCAAAGTGGTGAAGACCTATAATATGTGAAACAAAACAATAAAAGCTTCTTAAAAAAAAAAAAAGATTATATTTATGACCTTGGGGTTGATGATTTCTTACACATAATGCAAAAAATAAAAATAAAAAATAAAAGAAAAACTGATTAGACTTCAAAAAATTTAAAAAAATTTTTTAAAGAAAGTGATTGCTCCAGCAATCCACTCACTGGAGATACCTACAATCGATTATCTGACAAATCACTAAAAAAGCGAACAACTCCATTTTTTAAAAAAATGTGAAAAGACTGAACAAATATACTTCAAAAGTATATATTCAAACAACCAATAAACATGAAAAGATGTTCAAGATAATTACTCAGCAAGGAAATGCAAATTAAAACCAGGAGTTACCAATACACATTCATTAGAACAGATGAAATTAGTATTACTGACATGACAATACCAAGTATTGGCCAGGATGTGAAGTAACTGACACCCCTCCTGCTGATGGAAATTTTTAGTGGGAATATAATCTGGTTCAACCACTTTGGTGGTTGATGCTTGAGAAAGTATTAAACATATACCAACCCTATGAGCCAACAGTCCCACCCCTTGGTATATACTTAAGGGAAATGAATGCAAATTCCACCAGAAGACATATACAAACATGTTCATATCAACATAATTTATAATAGTCAAATACTAAAAACAACCAAAATATCTGTCAACAGGATAAACTGCCATACAAATAATGTAATATTATAAGACATTTAAAAAATACTTATACATGCAACTCAGTGGGTAACTCTCATAGACAGTGTGTTAAACAAAAAGAAGCCAGACAGAAAAAAAAGAGTACACTGTATGATTCCATTTACAGGAAGTTCAAGTATAGGCAGAACTAATCTACAGAGATACAAGTCAGAATAATCATTGCTTCTGGGAGGGGAAGGGAGAGGAAATGACTGAGAAAGGGCACAAGGGAAACTTTTAAAGTGAGATCCATGTTCTGCCTACTGATCTAGAAAGTGATTACATGGATGTAAGCAAATTGAAGTTTTATAGCATTTATACACTTAAGATTTATGCACCTTACTTGATATTATACTTTAACTAAAAATACATATAATTTAAAAACAAAAGAGGCACAAGTCAATTTAAAGAAAAAGTTTAAGCACAGAGAGTTAATAATGTCAATGTGTTAGGCACTGTACTGAGCAATAGAGCACATTTAATTCTCATAACAACCTTCTCTCAATAATCCTATAAGGTAGATAACAATTATTAAGCCCATTTTAAAGACATATAACTAAAAGGCTTTTATGAGATTAAAAATACAAAAATCTTTGGAAACTATATAATGCATCAAAGGTAAGGAAACAGTACATGTCATTGTTCAAACATGTTTCTATTTAAAAAGCTTTTTTCCCCCAATCTGTTTATTAATGTAATCTACCCAAAAACTGATACATAGTTAAAAGTTATATTTACATAGTTAACAAGTTTCCTTGCACTTCTTAAATATAAAAAATTGTTACATGCCAGGAATAGGAACCTAAATAAAAATCAAGAACTGTCGTACTAAAATAAGCATTCACATGTATTATCTTTTGCAATAACCATATAAGATAAATAGGACCCCCATTTTAAAATGAAAAAAAAAAAAGAGAGAGAGACAAAAAGTGATTAAAATTTTTTTTCTGGCCTCAAATTCCCCACTACTAATGACATAAGGGAGAAGGAAATGGCAACCCACTCCAGTACTCTTGACTGGAAAAGTCCATGGATGGAGGAGCCTGGTAGGCTACCATCCATGAGGTCGCAGAGTTGGACACAACTAAGTGACTTCACTTTTTTTCTTTCTATAGTTCCTTTTGGAGAAGGAAATGGCAACCCACTCCAGTGTTCTTGCCTGGAGAATCCCATGAACAGAGGGGCCTGATGGACTACAGTCTATAGGGTTGCAAAGCGTCAGATACAACTAAACAACTCTCTCTCACACACACACATACACACAATGACACAGGATTGAAAGTTAAATTACAAGCATGTACTTCACTTGGGCTTCCCAGGTAGTTTAGTGGTAAAGAATCTGCCTGCAATCTAGGAGATGCAGTTTCAGTCTTTGGGTCAGGAAGATCCCCTGGAGAAGGAAATGGCAACCCACTCCTCTATTCTTGCCTGGGAAATCCCATGAACAGAGGGGCCTGGTGGGCTACAGCCCATGAGTTGCAAGACTTGAACATGACTTAGCAACTAAACAATGTCACTTGGTTTTTATAATCACTTAATACTTTTTCCAATGTAATCTAATAATTTCCATTTTCCCTACGGTGATATGACAGAAGCCTAGAAAAAGTTTCAATTATCTATTTTTATTGAGGCAATAAAAATATTGAAATACTTAATGACAAAAATATTCATTGCAGAATGTCCTTCAGGAACATTACCCTTAGTAATTTTTAAATTCCTACACCTTAATCAGCATTAAAAAGATTAAAGGGACTAATAATTCTAACACTTTTTTGTCCATAAAATACAGCTAAAGTTATCGCTGCATACTGCCTTAAAACAAAATACCAAAAATATTTACTTTCTATAAATATTTCTAGAAAGTAAATAAAAATATAATCAAATAAATGCAATATTTACTTAATGAGTATGGGA
>SJYC01002193.1:0-23625 GCA_006408675.1 Madoqua kirkii
AGGATGGGAGAAGCACTATAAAACACTGATCTTTCTGGTCTAAAATTACAAATTTTAGAGAGTCCCTCATAGCTCAGTTGGTAAAGAATCTGCCTACAATGCAGGAGACCCAGGTTCGATTCCTGGGTGGGGATGATCCCCTGGAGAAGGCAATCCACTCCAGTATTCTTGCCTGGAGAATCCCATGGACAGAGGAGCCTGGCAGGCTATGGTCTATGGGGTCTCAACAGTCAGACACGACTAAGTGACTAAGCACACACACATACACGCATGTATTTCATCTGAAAAATCAAGAAACTTTAATCTGGCATTCACCTTTTAAAATAAAATGTATAAAAATAACATTTCTGATCACAAACCTAAACTCATCTATTGTCTGGTTCAAGCATTTGAACTGAAAATAAAAATTCATTCAGTGTAAATGATCAACACTTTATTTTAACCAAAGTCCTAAAATCATTTATTAGATCATATGTACTTCCTTGAAATATACACTGGAAATGACTTTCTAAATGAAGTCAAGTGACACTGTGCCCCTACGCCTTTCCTCTACCTGGACATTTAAGGATTTCTACTAGCACTGACTTTAAAAGAGCACTCGGCAAAATTCCCAGAGGTCCTGTTCTCCTTCATATCCATGTCAGCAAACTTCTAGGACAAGAGTTCCCCACAAACTCTGGCACTGCGCAATCAGGCCCTCAGAACGAAAACCAGCACAATATTCCAAGATCACGTGACGTCTCTTTGTTCTGGTCCATTTTTGTAACACTCTAAACAGCTTCCCATTCTACAACTAAAGGTTCTTCTTTAATTTCTATTCATGTAACTTTTCTTCTTATCCCCTCATCTATGTCAACTTTAATCTTAACAGAGTAAGCCATAAATAAAATAATCTCAAATGTTACTCCTAAAAATTAGTACAAGGACTCAAATACCAAGCTTAACCTAGGTGAGTGGCTCTTTCTCCCCTGAGGCTCTATTATGAATTCACTTTAGTTTTCCAAGGTTTTATAGATGTTTTTAGGCAGAATATAGACTTAAAAGAAATTATTGTAATATCTGTGTATGTCTCTCACACACACACATAAAGGACTGTATCAAACCCATTATCATACAGATGCTTTGCTTAAGATGAAGCTAAGAAGTGAGATTTTATTTTAATATTAGGAAAACAACAGGATAAGTAATGAACAATCTGGCAAACAATTGTGAAGATGATACATAAATTACTAAAAATTAGGAAACACTAAGCTAAAGCCCACAGAGAACCTGTCTGTCCCTATCTGGCCATGGGTCTCAAGTGAAAGGTTGGCTAAGTACCTCTCAAAAACCAGTCCCTGAATGGTGAGTGAGCTCATATTAACACTTCATTCAGACTAACATTTTCACAATGTCTGGAATGAGTGTAAAGTGAAATCATGACATTTGCAAATAACACTTTCTTCCTCTACTTCTGAAATGCCTAAATGACTGGAACTAACTGGACAATAATCTCAGAATGGTGTGAGTGGGCAAAAGGTGGCCACAAATTTCAATTCTTCTCTTTTGTTAATTTGTAAGCTCCTCAAAAGTAGAAACTTTGTATTTTTTTCTGTATCTTCCACAGTATGTGTGAGGCACAGTGCCAGGCCCATCACAGTCATTTAGTAAGTTTTAAAAAAACTAAGCTACTTTGACAGAGCAGCAAATGAATCCATAATTGTAATAATACATAAACAAAAAACGACAGTTTGAAGAAAGCTCAGACAAAATGTTGAATGACAGAAATGTTTGCAATTCTAGTCTCACCAGTCTCTTGACATATTTTACATGACAATCACCAAAATCTGGCCTCCACCTCACTCCAGTCTCCCATAATCTCTTTCTTAATTTCCCAGGCTTGAACCCCTCCCTGCAGCAGCACTGAAACACTCGTCATTGTAGTGCACCGTGTTGCTGCTCCTCTTCTCTCCTTTCTACTTTCTATCCTTTAAGACTGAGCTCAAATACCACCTCAGCTGTGAAAACTTCCCTGCTTCTCCCAGGCACACCTGAGCACTTCCTCTTCCTGCGTTCCCTCAGTAGTCCAAAAGATTCCTGTCACCCTAAATGGCATGGCATCTATTACTCATTTTTGCCAATCTTTCCCCTCCCCACTGCACCTTAGTCCCTCCCACCCAGGGCCACCTGACTGTCTTCCTGGGAACCATATGTTACTCATCTCTGCATACCCAATCCCTACTATAGAGCCTGGCACACAGTAGGTGTTCAAAATATGTTTGCTTACTAAACTTAAGTTCACTGGTCAGTGCAAAATATGGGGCAAGATAAGCCACTATGAAGCCTCAATGCTACATTCCTTATCATTTCAGGTTCTCTTAATTGCCACCTCAAAATACTCTCTCTTTGACAGTTAAGAAAGATAAACAAAGCTTTTTCAAATGCTTTAGAAAAAACTATTTTTTCTTGCCACTATTTTCTCCTCATCAAAACAGGCCTCAGCAATCTCCTTAGCAGCAGTGGATCCAGCAGCTGTTACTGCAGAGATTCATAGCTCAGTGGATGCTTGCGCTTATACAACTGGAATGGTGCTCGAAGTTCAGAGGTCATTCTACTTCGCTCCTCCTCTGTGTATAGGAAAGGCTGTGAGAATGCAGAGAGTTACAAAAAGGACACAAGCCAGTAAAGGAAAACAAACAAGAATCAGGTTGCTACCTTTGCTTAATATGATAAAGACCAACTCCTTAATGTCTAGAGAGGTGGTACTAGACATTAACCACCACTCATGGGCTATCATTTCAGTAAAATGAGTACTCTGAAATATTTTCTTTTCATCTGAAACAGAAGAAAAACCTCTTCTTAATTCAACTTTTAATAAAATCAATCAAAATTCAACAATGCCCTAGTCAACTCAAAGAAGAATTGTTTTTTTCAATCAGGTTTTATCCAAGCAGTATTCAATTATCAAAACTAAAGGTACGTATCTTTACACTTGGATCACATCTATCTCAAAAGAAGAAAACGCTAGAAGAGCTTACCTACTGGCACAAGTCAACAAAAACAAATGCAATCCATGAAGCAAAATCTTCATGAAGTTGTAATCTGTAAAACAGGTTATAACCATCCACACAGAAAAGATAATGTCAAACCTGACAATTCTGCATTCAACAATATGACACCTCAAAATATGTACAAGTCAACCTAAATGGCAAATTTTAACTATAACAATATGCATTTTTGAACTCCCCACGTGGAATAACAGTAAATTATCAAGCTTGCCCAGAAGATGATGGGATAACAGTAATTTTAAATGGCATCATCTTCTCCCACACCAGGTCCTATGCCATTTTCACAGCCAATATCTCTCTTTCCCAGCAATGTGTAAGTCAGAATCATGTCTGGGGATGTCTGGCTGCGTGAAATCCCGCAAGAGGCTGAAGCTGCTGCTGGTTCTAGGAGCTTATTTTGACATTAAGGTCCCATAACCCACTAAGGGCTTTATCAGACACTCGAAGAGCTAAAAACTGGGGGGTCAAATAATTCACCAGAGGTTTCCAATGTTTATTGCTGACCTTGTTAATTTCTGATCTCGGTTACAAGTCCAGTCCTGACAGAGGGAAAACCTGAAACGCCGCTAAGTCCTCCATACTGCTTGTTCATACACTATCTAGAAAAGCATTAGTTTTTGCCTGCGTGCTCAGTCGTGTCCGACTATTTGCGACTCCATTCACTGAGGCCCTCCAGGCTCCTCTGTCCATGGGATTTCCCAAGCAAGAATACTGGAGAATACCTATTAGATATTAAGACAGAGGGTGTGGCTATTTACCTGCAGAAGGAATAAGGGGTAGCGGCGATAAGGATGGGCAGCAAAACATGGAATGGAGTATCCGCCCTAGAAGATGAAGTGGTTATTAATGCGGCAGGTCAGGAGATACAAAAATGAGAGGTGATACCTCCATGAAGTGAGAGAGTGGGATGGGAAGATCCATGAGGTGATAGGTTCGCACGCGTTAGAAAGGAGGCAGGAGCTGGGATGTACCTACCCGTCGAAGCGGACGGTGCCAGTCTGCTGAGTCTGCACCCGGTAATGTTCTAACAGCAAGCGCACCACCTTAGCGTGCCCATTGCGAGCTGCGATGATGAGGGGCGTGGAGCGCTGCCCTCCCTGCTGGCTGACATAGCCAAGCAAATAGCGGATGTCGCTTTCAGACCGGTTGAGAAGCAAGGCGGCCAGAGTCAGAACCTTGCCCTCGCTGGCCGCCTTGTATACATAGCCGGCCAGGCCCTCCATGGCCGCCGCCAACTCCAACACCCGTTTGGTCGCCACTGCTGCTGCTGTCTTGCGCCCCCGGAGGCCGCGTTCGCCAGCGCTTGAAAACTGGGCCCTCACAGCCCATTCAACAGGGCGCCGCCGCCGCCGCGCCCAGGCAGCAGCGCGGCCCTTCCATGTGTCCAGACACAGACACATGCCTGTAGGAAAACTTCAGATGGGCTGGAAATTCCTTTCTTTTTCTTTTTTTGGCCATGCCACACAGCATGCAGGATCTTAGCTCCCTGACCAGGAATGGAACCTGTGCCCCCTGCTGTCATGGAAGTGCAGTGTCTAAACCACTAGACTTCCAGGGAAGTCCCAGAAGTCCTTTCCTGAACAAGTTAATGGCACAAAGAAGTATGACCAGAGTGGGAGCTAGGGAGAAGAGAAACGTGTACTGACAGGCGCTACTTCACAGGATGAGGATGGGTGAAGGAGCTTGCTTATCAGCATCACACTAGCCCTACAAATAAGTATTACCTCCATTGTACAGTGAAGAAACTTGCCCAAGGCCATGGCTAATGCAGGAATCCAACCCAGATCTATTCAATACCCAGAGTTATCCTCTTCCATTAGAGTATGTGGGAGACTTATAGCACTAAAACCAGTATCTTTACTGGTGCTTGAAAAACGACATTTTGAATGCGCTTCAAACAAAATCTGAGAAACACCACTGACTTGGAGCTGTAGGCTGGGCCAACCTGGCTTGGAAAAATGAATGTTCCTATGGAAAGTACAGCTAATTCCACTCACAGGTCACCTCCAGTCCCCAGAAAGCAAAGCACTGGAGGTTGGTCCTGTCTTTTGTCCAGGTAGAGAGCTGCAATTTGCTGCCATCAGCAAATCAATCTCCATCTGGATACAACTATTTTCAGTTATATTTTATTACTGACCATTTCCTCAGTGGTTTTCTGTCAAAGTGGAAGGGAATAGGTCAGAAAAACAAGGAGCTATTTCTGGGCACTGGCCTTTGGAAAAACAGCCTTGTTGTGTTTATGTATCTTCTCTCCAATTTGCACAACCCGGCCACAGAAACATCATCCTCCAAGGCCAGGTAAATATAGGCAACCAAATAGTCTCCAGTCAGTTAATGGCTATTGGGCAACCCAGGAAGCCCAGAACTTTATACTAGGCAGTGGTGATAAACAAAGAAGGCTCCTGACCTTGGGCTGCTGGAGCAGAAGGATAGTCCCATCTTGGGGTGGAGGCCCCAAAGTGCAAGTTCTGAGCCCTTCTCATGACTCTTGGTTTAGTCACCCCTCCTCACACCCATCTAGTTATACCACCAAAGTGAGGTGTTAGCACCAGGAAGAACCCTGCTGCTGCCGCTAAGTCGCTTCAGTTGTGTCCGACTCTGTGCGACCCCATAGACGGCTGGCCGCCGCCCGGGCCTCAGGCCGGACCCCTCCTTCCTGCGGGCTGCGACAGGCGCGTGCCCGAGCTACGGGTCGCCGGTGAGGTCCCAATAGGGCCGCGCGCGCCCCGGAGCGCGAAGGACGGCCGCGTTTCACTCGACCCGGCCCGGCAGGCCTAAGGCCTGAAACTGCCTCGTCCTCCGCCTCCGCCCTCCGCCCTCCCCAGGAAACCCGCAGGCCCTAGCCCACTGGAGCTCAGAAACGCCAGACGCAGTCGAAGGTTTCAGAGGTCCACGCCTGGGAAGGCCCTCGGCGCGAGGGGGAACGCTGCGGCGCCAGCAGCCCCCAGGCTCGGGACAGGGAGGAAGGCGGGCCTCTGCAGACTGGGCCGAGAGGGGGAGGGTGCGACCAGGGGACGGTTAAGTGGGGTGTCTCTTCCAAAACCTACCGGCTGGCAAACAAGGCCCAATGAAGAAAGGTTCTGCTACGCGAAGGCGGCTCGTACCCAGTTCGGTCCTGATGTCCTCATTGCCCTTGCTACTCAGAGCTTCCAACTCGTCGTCCCTAGCCTGGGAGTGGTACAGAGTGAGACCACTGAACCGTTGCTACTGGAGGGTGAGGGGGCGCGACTTGGGGGCCCTTCCTTTTTCGCCATGGACCTTATGGGACCCTTCACCCTATTGGGGCCCGAGGAGGCGAGTACGCGGACCTGGCAGGGTCCACCTTGAGACCAGGGCTGTGTCTCTTGAGTCCTAGAAATAAGGGAGGACTTCGGGTGTCGGCACGAGGCTTTGAGAAGGGACTGGAAGTCCGGCTTGTCCTCTCTGGAGAGGAGGATGAAGTGTGTGAGAAGGGAACAGAAAAAGGGCTCACGCTGGGACGGAGGGCAAGGCCTGTGTTCCTACAGAACAGGACTCTAATCCTGAGCCTGATGGAGCCTTCAGTTTTCTCCCTTATCTCACAAGATTGTTAGGATTTGAAAAGAGCATTCATCCAGCGAACTTTAGAGGTCTGCTGTGTGCCAGGCTCTGCTTGGCTCTAGGGATTCCGTGATAGACTGGATGAGCACAGTGCTTCTTCAGGGAGAAAACACACAATAAAGTAAACAAATAATAGACAAGACTGGTTGAGTTTATATCACTCTGATTTTGCTGTGAGGCGAGTGAAATAGAGTGATGGTGGGGTGGTGCTAATTTAGGGCGTGTGGTCAGATAAGACCTCTATGACAGGTAAGGAGAACAGGGGTTATTTTAGGCAGAGGGAAGGAAAGCTAGCACGAAAGCCACGAGAGGGAACAGTCTTGGTGAGTTCAGAAACAAAGGTAAGAATGGCTTCAGCAGAGTGGGCCAGAGGAGAGCGGCAGGAGATGAAAGCTGGTTGCAGGTCTTGTTAGGGCCCAATTACCCATGGTAAGTTTAAATTCTTCTCAAATCTGTGGGGGCATTTGAGTAGTTTTAAACAGAAAAGTGACAAGATATGGTTTATATTCTTTAAAAGATCAGTCTCTAGTAGGCAAGAAGCAAGGCAGGAAGGCCACTTAAGAGGAAAGGTTTGGGACTAGGATGGTAGGAGTGGAGGTGATGAAGCCGGTGGGGCAGTCACAAAAAGTCCAAGTTCAATATGGAGGTCACTCCCTCCACATACACACAAAGGATAGCATCTATACCACCACCCCTAAAACACAAAGGACAATATCTAACATAGAAGAAGAGAAAATACATTTATTTCGTTCCAAGGGACCAGGCTGGGCTCAGTTCACATAAATTATTGCATGTGAACCCCACTATTCCAGTCCTGGTTTGAAGTCCAGTCCTCATCTTAGTTGCAGAGCTATTGCTTGGGGTTTGGGCCACTGCTCAAATTTTCTCTTCCGCTCTACAGCACAACTTTACCTATTTTCAGATCTCTATACATTTTTTCCCCCATATTAAGACAAAAACAACATTGGAAATCAGAGCTGAAGATAGGGTTCTACTAGTAAAGTCTCTGAAGTAGCTGGTGGAAAAGAAGAGGAAGCTGGTTGTTCTCATTCTGGGGCTTCAAGATTGGAAAAAATTCCAGTTCTTGATAGGCTGACCCAGGCTTTTTGGCCTCTGGGCCAAATGTGGAGTGTGAGACCTGGGGGCTGCCTTCCAATTGATTTCATTCCCAGGCTCTGTATAGAAATACCAGACTCCTCCTCTCTGTCTGTCTCCCTCCCTTCTTCCCTCTCTCTGTAGCCCTTTTCCCTGCATCATTCTTTTCAAACTCAACTTTTTGAAGGTGATTTAGAGGCAAGGCCCTTCTTCCCTTTGGTTTCATTTTCTGAAGGAGACATGATTCATCCTACTATATATTCATTGCTGAATCAGAAACTTTCTTCTTCCTCTTCTTGCCTTTTTGGGATGAAGTAGGGTTCTTCCTTGGAAAAGGAAATGGCAACCCACTCCAGTGTTCTTGCCTGGAGAATCCCAGGGACGGGGGAGCCTGGTGGGCTGCCGTCTATGGGGTCGCACAGAGTCGGACACAACTGAAGCGACTTAGCGGCAGCAGCAGGGTTCTTCCTGGTGCTAACACCTCACTTTGGTGGTATAACTAGATGGGTGCGAGGAGGGGTGACTAAACCAAGAGTCATGAGAAGGGCTCAGAACTTGCACTTTGGGGCCTCCACCCCAAGATGGGAATATCCTTCTGCTCCAGCAGCCCAAGGTCAGGAGCCTTCTTTGTTTATCACCACTGCCTAGTATAAAGTTCTGGGCTTCCTGGGTTGCCCAATAGCCATTAACTGACTGGAGACTATTTGGTTGCCTATATTTACCTGGCCTTGGAGGATGATGTTTCTGTGGCCGGGTTGTGCAAATTGGAGAGAAGATACATAAACACAACAAGGCTGTTTTTCCAAAGGCCAGTGCCCAGAAATAGCTCCTTGTTTTTCTGACCTGTTCCCTTCCACTTTGACAGAAAACCACTGAGGAAATGGTCAGTAATAAAATATAACTGAAAATAGTTGTATCCAGATGGAGATTGATTTGCTGATGGCAGCAAATTGCAGCTCTCTACCTGGACAAAAGACAGGACCAACCTCCAGTGCTTTGCTTTCTGGGGACTGGAGGTGACCTGTGAGTGGAATTAGCTGTACTTTCCATAGGAACATTCATTTTTCCAAGCCAGGTTGGCCCAGCCTACAGCTCCAAGTCAGTGGTGTTTCTCAGATTTTGTTTGAAGCGCATTCAAAATGTCGTTTTTCAAGCACCAGTAAAGATACTGGTTTTAGTGCTATAAGTCTCCCACATACTCTAATGGAAGAGGATAACTCTGGGTATTGAATAGATCTGGGTTGGATTCCTGCATTAGCCATGGCCTTGGGCAAGTTTCTTCACTGTACAATGGAGGTAATACTTATTTGTAGGGCTAGTGTGATGCTGATAAGCAAGCTCCTTCACCCATCCTCATCCTGTGAAGTAGCGCCTGTCAGTACACGTTTCTCTTCTCCCTAGCTCCCACTCTGGTCATACTTCTATTGTGCCATTAACTTGTTCAGGAAAGGACTTCTGGGACTTCCCTGGAAGTCTAGTGGTTTAGACACTGCACTTCCATGACAGCAGGGGGCACAGGTTCCATTCCTGGTCAGGGAGCTAAGATCCTGCATGCTGTGTGGCATGGCCAAAAAAAGAAAAAGAAAGGAATTTCCAGCCCATCTGAAGTTTTCCTACAGGCATGTGTCTGTGTCTGGACACATGGAGAGCCCATATGCGAGGGGCTAGGGGAAAAGAAATGGCAACCCACTCCAGTGTTCTTGCCCGGAGAATCCCAGGGACGGGAGAGCCTGGTGGGCTGCCGTCTCTGGGGTCGCACAGAGTCAGACATGACTGAAGCAACTTAGCAGCAACAGCAGCAGCGAGAGTAACTGACTAGAGATTGGAAAGTCCAACAGAACCACCAAAGAAAGATGTCAGAAATCAATGACAAGCAAGAAACCACTGATGACCAATCTCTATTAGCCCATTTTGAGAGGAAAATGTTGACCCACTGGCCTTTGTCTCCTTGTCCTCTCTCCCAGCCTTCCCTGAAAAGCAGATGCAATAATTGTCAAAGACCTAATGTGGAGGAGAGGGCAGCTGGTCTGTGTCGTTTCCCAACCCAGTTCACCCCTGCTGGTGTAAGTTTACCAGGAATGTAGACTGAAATAGGGGCTTCCCTGGTGGCTCAGACAATAAAGAATCTGCCTGTAATGTGAGAGACCCAGGTTCAATCCCTGGGTAAGGAAGATTCCCTGGAAAAGGCAAGGGCAGCCCACTCTAGTATTCTGCCTAGAAAATTCCACTGGCAGAGTGAGCTTGGCAGGCTACAGTCCGTGGGGTTGCAAAGCGTAAGACAGGACTGAGAGACTTTATACTACTGCTACAGACTAAAATAGACACAAGTCTTCTTTCTTCTACCCTCATTCCTCCCTGAATAGTGGTACCTCCCAATCAGGTACCCTGGGATTATAATAACAGAAATAACAATGGTGAGCTCATGCTGCGTGCTTACTGTGTGCCAGGTATCGCAGTAAATACCGTGTGCCGATCAGCATGGTAAAGTTGTGCAAGCCTCTGAGGGCCAGGCCACTGTCATCATCCTCATTCGTCAGGTGAAGCAACTGAGACTGCGATATTGTGTAACTTGCTCGTGGCCTCGTAACTAGAGTGTGGTAGAATGTGAGGATGTGGACGGCAGCTGTTTGATCCCCACCCCCGACCCTGCTCCCAGCCTTCTGTTCCCTCTTTATCCCCACTCTGAGTGGCTCTTATCCCTCCTGTTCTCTGCAGCTAGGATCTCAGCTAGAGGTCCCCAAGGCAGTCTATGGTCCTGATCACTTTGCCTGAGCCTAGGTGCCAATGAGTTAATCTGATCATCCATCGTTGCTAATGGGGGAATGCTAGCGGAAACTCTTCCCCACCTGGCCACCCACCATACACCCTGGACATTCCTCACTCCTGCCAAGAACACAGGTCCATTTCCAAAGCAAGTGCTGTCTCATCCTAGAGAACATCTTTGTTTGCCCTGAGCTCTGTATCACTTTATACCTTTCCTGGAATCCTTATCTCTTTCTAATGATAACTCATATCTGTCTAGCCCTTGATGGTCTACAACACTTTTCAATTTGCCTAGCCCAGCCCCCACTTCCTAGGCTTCTTATCCATTTTCTATAAACCAGGTGACAAGAGAGCATGCAGTTTAGCATCCAAGGTCCACCACTTGCTAGACAAGTTACTTATTGACTTCTTCACTCCATTTTCTTATTGTGAAATGGGAGAATAATAGTGCTTGTTTCTCGTTGTTGTGAGGGTTGAATGAGGTAAACACACAGAGACACGCAAAAAAACGCACACCCTGACACACATACACACACAGCAAGTAACTCATTAAGTGTTGGCTATTCTTATCATTATTTCATTGAATCCCCAAACCTTGTGGGGAAAAAAGCAAATCAGTTCTTGTCACCAGTTTAACTCAGCTCTCTAAGCTCTCTGATAGCTCTGTCAAGCTCTGATTCTACCGTGAATCATGGTTATTTATGGACACAACTTAGTTTTATGATGTAGCTACCCGGAAGGCCCGGCCCTTATCAGAGGGCCTATAGGAGGCTGTCCCGCCAGATTGGGAGTTAGCATGTAACAATAGTGCCTACCTCATCCAGGCTGTGGGAGGAACTAATGAGAAATTTCTGTAATATACTCTTTAGTATAGTGCCTGGCACTAAGTAAGCTCCTAATAAACCAGTCACTATTGCTCCATCTTACAGTGAGGCTCCCAAACATGTTCCTTAAAAACACAGACTCTGCGACCATACTGTCTGTTCAACGTAGTGCTAATTCTAATAGACTCTAAGTTAATTAACCACCTGGGCCTCAGTTTCCTCATCTGTAAGATGGACATGACAACAGCATGTACCTAGATGAGGTTGTTCCATAGATCAAATGAGTTAATATAATAAACACACTAAGATGTGTGCCTGTCACATGTTGGTATCTGTAAGAGCCTTTTGTCACCATTTATAGATAGGGAGACCCAGGCTCAGAGACATCAAGCAGTGGTGGAGCTGGGATCCAAATCTAACTGAGGCTGTCTGAGATCAGAGCCTCACTCTTACTATTAGGATATGTTGCTGCCCCAGATGATCCGTGTATATTTTAACAGGAGCCTTCTCCTGTGGTGGAGATGTCAAGAGTGGAGGAGAATAAGCTGGCACCAGAGATCTCTGGGGTAAGGGAGACCACAGGATGCCCTCAAGTCAAGCCATAGAGGTGGCTTTTTCCTCACCTGTGTCTGGCCATATGATTTTAGCGTTCTATCAAGTCTCAGACCCAGAAGGCCTAAAAATGTCAACACCCATGCAGACCTCTAACCCGGAACCTGCAGCAAAACTCTGATTATTGCACATTGATGTCACACTCAAAGATGGGCCCCTGATCTTTAACACAAAGAGGCCCTGGCCTTGAGGCATTTTCCATTTCTGAGGCATGATTCAGCCTAGGAGACAGGACCAGACAGACTTGTTCCAGAGGAAGGAGGCCTGGGTGGCGGATGGAGAGGGAGAAGAAAAACAAACAGGGCTTAGAGCTGAGCAGTTCTCACAGCTGCTGGGCTGCAGGGGGATGGAGCAGAAGCAAACAGAGGGAGCCTGCCTGCAGAGAGCAGGGCGCCCACTGACCAATGTATCTTTCCTGAAGTCAAATGTATTGATTTAAATAGGAATCCAGCCCATGCTCTAAAGCCCCAGAAAAACACTAATAACATTTCACAACTGTGAAGCACAATATGACTGCCAAAGCATTCCACATAAGTAAGCTCAATTTTAGCTGCTTTTAAAAATAATTTGCATGCTCATTGAGGAATACTAGAAATGTTTTTAAATGTAAATCTTAAAATATCGAGTATATATATATATTGCACCACTAGTAATAACATTTTCAGTAAATTTCTAACTATTTTTTTCCAAGCCTATGTACATACAGAGGTCATTTAACCAAAATTGAGAAGTACTACAGAGTTGTTTTTGTTTTTGTTTTTAATTTATTCAATCATGCCATGTGGCATGTGGGATCTTACCAGATCTGATCCCACAGACCAGAGATCAAACCCATGCCCCTTGCACTGGAAACACAGAGTCTTAACCACTGGACTGCCAGGGAAACCCCCAGAAAGTTTTAGATCTTTTCTTTTTCATGTAACATAAAATCACAGGGATTTTTCTAATGGTGCCAAACGTTTAGCTGTAACAATTCATAATGACTGCATTTATCAGTATAGATGTGCCACATTTGCTCCAGCCACACCCTAATTACTGGACATTCCAGATAGTTACAAAAGTTGAACTCTTTTAAATAAATACTGCTGTGAACATCTTTTTACTTACATTTTTGTCTATATATCTGATTATGTCCTAATAGTAAATTTCTAGTAATGAAATGACTAACTCCAAGGATTTTAATATTTTTGAGTACCATAGCCAAATTACTCTTGAGAAAAATGTATTCAGTTTGCCCTCTGACCAGCACTGTGTGACAATTACCTCTCACTCTGATTGAGCCAGTGAGTTAGGTAACAAGCATCTCATGTTACAAATGTGGAAGGCTGGGATTCATACAACTGAAAGTCAAACTCGAGTGCCCTGGATTTGGTACCAGGGATCTTTCCACTCTGCCTTCTAGACAAGATGAGCTCTGGAAAAGATTTTCCTGAGTAACGGAGTTGTAGAAAATTTTATTTTTATATCCTCATTTATTGGTGAAAATATATATTTTTTAATCTTCAGTTTCTTGACCTTATTTGTTCCATGGGCCCCTTTGGCAGCTTAGTTAAACCCCTGGGGCTTCCCGGGCGGTTCACTTGTAATGCAGGGGGCATGGGTTTGATCCCTGGTCACGGAACCAAGATTTCACATGCTGCAGGGCACGGCCAAAGAGAAACAAAGGAAAAAGCTTACCAGCCTCTTCTCAGAGTAATGTGTGTATATGCATTTAACCCAATTATATTAAATATAAAAGCAAAATGATGATGGAGCAATGCTCCTTTATGACAAGGAACATTAATGACAGGATCTAGAACCAGATGGAAGGAGAGGTAGCCCATCAGGCGTCCTGAGTGTTCCTGTACATTCTAGCTGAGTTTGCTTTTGGGATATCAGCAGCTTCAGTAGCAGGACCCTTAGGCAACAGAGTAGCTTATTCCCTGCTTTCTCAAGAACTGATGAGCCTGGTTGTCAATTCTTCTTACGTAATATAATTTACTACATGTGCTCCAGTCACCTGGCCCTCTACATTGCCCCGTGGGAATTAGCGCTGAGGGAAACTGCACAGACATGCTGACACTCTCCCTATCCCTTTTAATGTGAATAATGAAGTCTTACATCTGGAATCTAGAAGTTTTGTGTCTTCAGTCCTTATCCAGGAAACTAGCAAGCTGACTTAGCTTGTAGGGAGGGTAAAAATCTGAACGCCTTCACAATTCTGACCCTACCATCATTTCAAAGCAGAGTTGAGTGTAAATGGTATGTTGAGGTGTATGCAACAGCTATAACGCAGACCAAGAACACTTGTAGTTTTTACTGGTACAAAAGTCACTGTAGTTTATTGTATACATTCAGCTAAAGCTTTCTGAAAATGTCAGGTGTTTTTTTTTTCCCTCATTCCAGTTCACAGATTTTTAGGAGAACTCTTGGCTACTGCCAACACCTCAAAAGAAGACCAGAAAATCCTGTTGATCAAGCAAAGCAAGTAGAGTTAATTTGATATTTACTGCAATAAGGGAGAAAAACACCTTGAAAGAGACTTGGTGTAGTTACTAAGAGGATTTCAAGAAAGGGTGTTTACAGGATTTGGAGGCCTGGGCTCAAGTGGTTTAAGGTGGTTTTTCAAAGCAAGAAACTGATGGGGATTGGGCACAGTTTATGACACTTAAGATAGCTTGGAATTTGTAGACACAGAGAAGCAGAGGTCTTGAAGCAAGTCTCCTTAAATAAACTTGGTCATATATGTGAGCTCTTGGCCTGTGTGAGCAGTCTGTGGTCCTGACAGTCATCTGTCCTGTCCTAGATGAGGAAACTATTTGCCCAGATAAATTAATTTCTCGAAGCAAACAATTAATCTACTTATCCTCCCGCATAAGAATTTCCCTGGGATTTCCCTGGCGGTCCAGTGGTTAAGCCTCAGTCCTTCCACAGCAGGAGGCACAGGATCAGACCCTGGTCAGGTAAGCTAAGATTCTGCATACAGTGCAGCACAATGAAAAAAAAAAACACCACCTGAATTTCCTGATTTTTGAATTCAGTGATTTTGTAAATCCTTCATGCTGTCTTAGAACTGGAAGAAATATTCCAGTTGGAATTAGAATTGGAAGAGGATCATCTAATGGAGAAATCTTGGGCTTTGGAATCAGAAAAGCTTGGCTTTTAATCCCTGATCGATCAATCACTACCGGCATTGTCATTCTTTTCATCATTTCCTTCATTAAAGAAATATGCAATAACTTCCTATGATGGGTTTAATAAATTATCTAAGTTCTTAGAAGCTCAGTTTCCTCATCAGTAAAATAAAGATTAAAGTAAAAAAATAAAAATAAAAAAGAACTTCCTGAAGCAGTTGAGTCTTGTTGACAGAGGTGGTCTCAGTTCTTACTTGATAATAAATCGTGTCCAACTCTTTACGACCCCATGGATCATACAGTCCATGGGATTCTCCAGGCCAGAATACTGGAGTGGGTAGCCTTTCCCTTCTCCAGAGGATCTTCCCAACCCAGGGATGGAACCCAAGTCTCCCGCATTGCAGGGGGATTCTTTATCAGCTGAGCCACAAGGGAAGCCCTATGGATGAGACCAGCTTCTTAACTGAAATCCCCTTTCTCATGGAAGTGGAGGCCTATTTTTGCCTGTTTTTGCTGTTTTGTCTGTCCTTTCCATACTGTGAGTTCACTGTGGGTGGGGGCTAAGTTTTAAACTCCTAGATGTAGGATTCATTTGTTTTCTATATGTTTACCAAAAAAAAAGACACCCCACTCAAATACCTTTTTTTAATACATAGGGGATTTACTTAGTGAGGAGTCCTTGTGCTATACACTTTTCCATATATGTAAGAACTGAATAATTAATGGTGTTTTTTTTGGGTAATACCCTTCTGTTGACCCTTATAGCTGTTGGGTTTTTTTTCCTTTTTACATCAAAATTCAAAAAAAGAGCTATTTGCACTCATTGTTTCAGATTCAGTTCAGTTCAGTTGATCAGTTGTGTCCGACATTTTGTGACCCCACTGACTTTTTTTTAATGAACTTTTTTATTTGGAAAATTTCAAACATAAAAGAGAGAATTGTAGAGTATGAATCATTCAACGGTCATAAGCTCATAATCAATCATGGTTCGTCCATACCCCATCCCACACACATTCCCATTGTATTATCTTGAACCAAATCTCAGACATTGTTATCATTGTTTCATCAACAATTATTTTAGTATATGGCTTTAAAATATAAGACTTCTTTTACCTAACCATAATACCATAAATCTGAAAAAATTGTCCCATATTATCTAAAATATCATATTCTAAAATAACATAATAGCATAATATCTTAAAATCAACAATTAATTCCATAACATCATTAAATATCCAATCAGGTACACATTCCCAACTGCCTCATAAATGGTAGAACATGTTTTTTCGTTTGAAACAGGATCTGAATAGGACCCATATATTGCATTTTGGACTTCCCTGATGGCTCAGATGGTAAAGTGTCTGTCTACAGTGCAGGAGACCCGGGTTCGAACCCTGGGTCAGGAAGATCCCCTGGAGAAGGAAATGGCAATCCACTCCAGTGCTATTGCCTGGAAAATCCTATGGACACAGGAGCCTGGTAGGCTACAGTCCATGGGGTCGCAAAGAGTTGGACATGACTGAGCAACTTCACTCACTCACTCACCTTTAATTTAATTTAGAGATTTCCTATCCCTCCCCTCCTTTTTGCCTTTTTTTTTGTTTAATTTATTCATTGAAGAAATTATCACTTTTTCTGTAGAGTTTCCTACAGTCTGAATTTTGCCGGTTGCATCTCCTTGATATGTTAACATATTCTTCCTATCCCTGTATTTTCTGTAACCTGTTGGCAGTTAGATCTGAAGACTTAATCAGATTCAGATTTGAATGTTTAGGCAAGAACAGTTGAGAGGTAGCATGGTGGTCTCCTATTATAAAGCATAGATAGATGTCTAGTCATCTCTTTCTCATTTATCTCCATCTCTTTGTAACAATTGATGATTGTTGCCTTTCATTTCCTTAGTGCTTGCATGAGAATATTTTTTTATAAACATATACTTCCTCTTGTTAACTAGTTAGCTATCCGGGCATACAGTTTACACAGATAAGGCAGGTCATTCTTGATTCTTTCTTTTTGTTTTCATTTGTTGGTTTCAAAATAATGAATTGTTTCCCTCAGTTCAGTTCAGTCGCTCAGTCGTGTCTGACTCTGTGACCCCATGAATCACAGCATGCCAGGTCTCCCTGTCCATTACCATCTCCCGGAGTTCACTCAAACTCATGGCCATCGAGTCGGTGATGCCATCCAGTCATCTCATCCTCTGTCGTCCCCTTTTCCTCCTGCCCCCAATCCCTCCCAGCATCAGAGTCTTTTCCAATGAGTCAACCCTTCGCATGAGGTGGCCAAAGTACTAAAGTTTCAGCTTTAGCATCATTCCTTTCAAAGAACTCCCAGGGTTGATCTCCTTCAGAATGGACTGGTTGGATCTTCTTGCAGTCCAAGGGACTCTCAAGAGTCTTCTCCAACACCACAGTTCAAAAGCATCAATTCTTCGGTGCTCAGCTTTCTTCACAGTCCAACTCTCACATCCATACACGACCACTGGAAAAACCATAGCCTTGACTAGACAGACCTTTGTTGGCAAAGTAATGTCTCTGCTTTTGAATATGCTATCTAGGTTGGTCATAACTTTCTTTCCAAGGAGTAAGTGTCTTTTAATTTCATGGCTGTAGTCACCATGGCAACCCACTCCAGTGTTCTTGCCTGGTGAATCCCAGGGACGGGGGAGCCTGGTGGGCTGCCGTCTGTGGGGTCGCACAGAGTGGACACGACTAATCGACTTAGCAGCAGTAGCAGCAGCAGCAGTCACCATCTACAGTGATTTTGGAGCCCCCCAAAATGAAGTCTGACACTGTTTCCACTGTTTCCCCATATATTTCCCGTGAAGTGATGGGACCAGATGCCATGATCTTTGTTTTCTGAATGTTGAGCTTTAAGCCAAACTTTTACTCTCCTCTTTCACTTTCATTAAGAGGCTTTTTAGTTCCTCTTCACTTTCTGCATCCTCCAAAAGTAACATTTTGGGTTTCAGGGGAAGTTTATTGTATTACTACAAACTCATGGGTTTAAACATATTTCACATGTTTCTGTTCATTCTTATTAATGGAAATATTTTCAACCTAGCACATTGTGAAAGATCAAAAATTCTGAAAACATACAGAGTTGGTGAGGCTGTGAAAAATGGTTCAACATCTGTGGACAGCAATTTAACAATATTTAACAAATCATAAAAGGCACATTTCCTTTGACACAATGATTGTACTTTCAGGAACTTATCCTACAAATGCACTCACAAGTATGCAAAGTGATGTATGTACTGAGTCTAAATAAACAAAAGCAGTCTTGTTTATTTTAGCAAAAACAAAGGTAAAGAGATACTTATGCAGAAAAATTAATAGCAGGATTATTTACAACAGCAAAAAGTGGAAGCAACCCAAACATCTATTGCTGGATGAGTGGATAAATAAAATTTGGTATACACATACAATGGAATATTATTTAGTCTTAGCAAGGAAGCAAATTTCTGACACACACTGCAATATGGATATGTTGGTTGTACAGCAATGTACATTCTTGAAGCTACTGAGCTGATTAAAATGATTAAGATGGTAAATTCTGTGTTGAGTATTTTGCCACAATTAAAGTTTTTAATTTAAAAATATAAAGTCATTAAAATTTAAAATTATAATTATTAACATGGGTTTTACCTTTCACCTTTCTACTGTGCAATGCCAGTTTTAAATACAAATATCATAGTATTCACACATGGAGTTACACAATACAGAAATCACACGGTTTGTGAGTTATGATTTGCCCCGGGGGTGTCTTGAGCTGTCTAGAAGAGGCAAAGGCTAAAAAGACAGAGGAAGATTAGAAAGAGGAAAGGAGTCCTCCCAATCCACCCCCAAGCTCAGAGCCCGTGTACGCAGCGCTCTAGAGGCAAGTGGACGCTCACTCTCCAGGACGGCCCAGTAGGGCGCATCCCTCCTGCAGGCAAGCAGCGAAGAAGGCCGGCGCCGGGCTGCTGGGTCCAGCTCCTGCCAGCTGCTGAGCGCGGCGACTTCAAGTCAGGTGTCTCTCCTTCCCCAGGGCCCGCCGCCCACATCGGGGCAGACAAGCGACTCCCAACGGTACGGAGACCTTAGCGTAGGTCAAGCTCTCGCCGCCGGACGCGGGTGAGTGGGTGACCCTGAGCAGCCAGGCAGGGGAAGGGATGGCCACAGTTACAGCCCCGCCCCATCTCACAGCCGTGCCGGGAACCCAGCTGGGGTCGGCAGCAGGCCGCAGGGCCAGGGACACGGGGGCGTGGAAGGCAGGAAGGCGCAGAACCAGGGCTTCTGGCCCCTGGCGCATGCTCCATTGTTCTAGGAGACTTCCTTCTGAAATGTAAATTCTAAGATACAGTTAGAGGAGGGCATCGCAACCCAGTCCAGTATTCTTGTTTAGAGAATCCAAAGGACCGAAAGCTGGCCGGCTACAGGGTCACAAAGGGTCAGAAACGACTGAAGTGACAGCAGGTAAGGTACAGCAAGGTTATCGAGGCAGTGACAGCAGAACATTAAGTGAAATGCACGGCACTTCCCACCGTGGGACGCCCCTGTTCACTGCACTGGCCACACACCCGTGAAGCAGCCCCTGGTAAGTAGGGATCGCAAGTATTGTTACATCTAGAGCATGCAAGCCACATTATGTAATTTTAAATGTTCTAGTGTCCAATAAAAAAGGTAAAAAGAAACAGATGAGAGTAATTTTAATAATATATTTTCCCTAACATATCCAAAATAATACTGAGCAGGGCGGTCTCCTGGACACAGGACTTCCTGTGTCCCCCATTTCTTTGATTTTAGGAAACAGCCTTCATTCAGCCTCCATGACCTCCCCTGAGTTCCAGTCAGATTCAAGCAGCTGTTATTTAGGGAAGAGAAGGGATGCCAGATGGGGAGAAACAGTCAAGAGCACCCTTTGGGCAAGGTCCTAGTTTCCAATCAAGGAATACATACAAACAGTTGATATAAAACTTCTCACTGTCGTCCCCAAGTGAGGACACATGGTTTGAGGGCTTTAGCCCACTGTGTCCCCCTTTGCCTGGCAAAGCAATAGAGTTATCCTTTTCTGCTTCACCCGAAACTGTCTGCAAGATTTGATTTGGCACCAGTGTACAGAGAAGCTGAGCTTTTGGCATCAAAAAGTATTATCATCTCAACAAGTAATTATTAAAAATACTGAGGTTTTTTTTTTTCATATTAAGTCCTCAAAATTCACTATGTATTTTACACTTATAGCACATCTCGCTGCTGCTGCTGCTGCTGCTGCTGCTAAGTCACTTCAGTCGTGTCCGACTCTGTGCGACCCCAGAGATGGCAGCCCACCAGGCTCCCCCGTCAGTGGCATTCTCCAGGCAAGAACACTGGAGTGGGTTGCCATTTCCTTCTCCAATGCATGAAAGTGAAAAGTGAAAGTGAAGTCGCTCAGTTGTGTCTGACTCTTCGCAACCCCATGGACTGCAGCCTACCAGGCTCCTCTGTCCATGGGATTTTCCAGGCAAGAGTGCTGGAGTGGGGTGCCATTGCCTTCTCCGGCACATCTCGTTAGAAGGCCTCAATCGCCACATGTGTCTAGTGGCTGACAGAGCGCTGAGGGCAGGTCTAGAGCATGAAAAAGGAAGTGGCTGGCTGAAGACTTTGTGTAGTTGCCTCTAGGTGGCTTAACAGTAGCTGCTAAAACAGAAATACCAACTTTTGTCAATCACTTCCTGTGACTGGTGGAATTTGACAGCAGAATTCCTGTGAGTGATTTTGAAGACTGTCATGAATATTGAATCGCTATTTTAACACTGTTACTGAATTTAAAATATTCCTGAATGTAACAGTGTCACCCAGACATTCATTAAAACAGTGGTTCTAATGCTAATACTACAAAACAACTCCTATTCGATAAATATTAGAAGGGGAAGTTAGATGTGTCAATCACAAAGTTGTCCTTTTAGTCACTAAGTTGTGTCTGACTCTTTCACGTTGAGTGATTTTGAAGACTGTCATGAATATTGAATCGCTATTTTAACACTGTTACTGAATTTAAAATATTCCTGAATGTAACAGTGTCACCCAGACATTCATTAAAACAGTGGTTCTAATGCTAATACTACAAAACAACTCCTATTCGATAAATATTAGAAGGGGAAGTTAGATGTGTCAATCACAAAGTTGTCCTTTTAGTCACTAAGTTGTGTCTGACTCTTTCACGACCCCATGGACTGTAGCCCACCAGGCTCCTCTGTCCATGGGATTGCCCAGGCAAGAATACTGGAGTGTTGCCATTCTCTTCTCCAGAGGCTCTTCCTAAGCCAGGGATTGAACTGTGTCTCTTGTATTAGCAAGCAGATTCCTTACCACTCAGCCACCAGGGAAGCCCCATTGCCAAGAGGGAAGCCAAATAAAAACCTTATGCTCCGTTTGTTAATTTAGAAATGCATACCTTGGGAAATATTGGAAAGTTCTGAGAAAGAAAAATTTACATTTAAGAAGATACACTTTTAAGTTTGCAAAAATGGCTATACGGGCAAAAAGGAGGAAAAACAAAACCTGGCTACATATTTGCAAGCTCCAGGTCAAAGTAATGTGCACCTGAGCTGCTCTGGTTGCGCACGTAAACACTCAGAACAAAAAACCCTGCTTTACATTGCGCATGTGTTTCTATAGAGGAAATTGCGTGCTGCGAAAACTGTGTCATTAAGTAGGGTTTTATTTTCACTAGCCTTTCGCGTTCAGTTAAAGAATCTCCCTGCAATGCAGGAGACCCAGGTTTGATCTCTGGGTCGGCAAGACCCCCTGGAGAAGGGAATGGCTAACCACTCCAGTATTCTTGCCTGGAGAATTCTCCAGACAGAGGAACCTGGTGGGCTATAGTCCATGGGGTCACAAAGTCAGGACACCAGTGAGGGACAAACAACTTTCATTTTCCCATTCAGAAGTTACAAAAATTTACTGGCAGACCAGCCTGCCATATAGTGGTAAGAATAGGAAACTACAGGCCACGTTAAAAATATTTAATACAAAGTATTTGATATATCGAAATAATAAGTGCAACAGAAAATAAACACCTGAAAATGCACCATCCAGCTTAAGAACTAGAACATTACCTATAACGTATCCATCCATCTGTATGCCGTTTTCCTATCTTATCCTGCCTCACCAGAGATAGTACAGGCTTGAATTTTATGTTGACCATTTTCTTGGTTTCTTAAAAAGGTTGTTTTATCCTTTCTGTATGCATCCCTAAATGAAATATTGTCTAATTTGCTCATTTGAGCTTTATAAAAGTGGCATCATGATTTTATGTAGTTTTCTGCAACTTGCCTTTTTCATCCATTTACTTGACCATGTTACCTGTATAGCTGGAGTCGATTCACTGTGGAAAGAGACAGCTATTTATTTATCCATTTACCCATTCTCCAGTCAATGGACATTTCGTAGCCTCCAATGTTTTGCCATCTTAACAATACAGCAATGAATATTTTTATGCATTTTTAAGAATTTCTTTGTAATATGTCTAGTTCAGTTTTACAAAATACATATAACCAAAGTGTCTTTAGAGTTGTACCAATTTACACTCCATTTGTTGTATATAAAAGGTTCCACTGATTTTCATCTTCAGCAGTACTTGGTGTTACTAAATTTCTTAATTGTTGCCAATGGGGTTATTGGCCGTGCTGGATCTTTGTTGGTGTGCAGGCTTTCCTTTAGTTGCAAGCAGTCGGGGCTACTCCCTAGTCACACGTGGGCCTCTCTTGTTGTAGAGCGCAGGATCCAGATCGCATGGCGTCAGTAGTTGTAGTTCCCGGGTTCTCAGTCGTTGTGGCCCACAGGCTTAGCTGCTCTGTGGCCTGTGGGATCTTCCCAGATCAGGGATCAAACCCATGTCTTCTGCACTGGCAGGCGGACTCTTGGCCACTGAGCCATCAGGGAAGCCTGGAAGATCCTTTCTTTTCATGGCGTTGACTTGTATTTTCCTGGCTGTCAGTGAGGTCGAGCATATTTTAATTTAAATGGGTGACTTAACGTTTCCTTTTTTATAAAGTGCTTGTTCACATCTTGCCCATTTTTAACTGGTTTGTCTTTTTCTTATTTTAAGCTTAAGATCTTAATCTGGAAGTATATGTATGTGTGTGTGTGTATGTGTGTGTGTGTGTATATATATAATCAGTTTCTAGATTTAGCAACTTTGGTGAATTGTATTTAACAAGTTTGGTTTGGTAAACTCTCTGATCAGTTGTCGTAATTTATCCACAGATTCTTTGAGGGTTTTCTATATATACAATTATGTTAGCTGCAAATAATGACAGTGTTGTTTCCTTCTTTGTCCTATCTGTCTTGACCCTGTCTTGTGGAGCAGAAGAGGTGGTAGCAGACACTTTTGTTTCATTCTACTCTTAAAGGAATGATGCTTTCAATGATTCACCATTATAAATGATGACTATTGTCTTCTTTTTCTTCTTCTTCTTCTTCTTTTTTTTTTTTTTGCTTTTTGGCCATACTATGTGGTATGTGGCCTCTTAGTTCCCTGCTGCTGCTAAGTCATTTCAGTCATCTCCACCTCTGTGCAACCCCATAGATGGCAGCCCACCAGGCTCCCCCATCCCTGGGATTCTCCAGG
>SJYC01002195.1:0-30620 GCA_006408675.1 Madoqua kirkii
GCACCAGTACCAGAAGGAGAAAGCTTTCCTCCTCCAGTGTCTTTCCAGTGCCATCTACTGAAAAACTTATCAGGCTTGTCCATGATCACAGAACAGGTATTGAAAAGTAAACTTGGAACAAGAGAGAATAAAGTGATAGTTGGCATGCCAAGCATCTCAGCTTTGGATACAGGAAATCAGAGGTTTATATAACCCTTAGAAGCCTTGGGGAAGCAAAGGTAAGGGAACCTTCAACTGCAACTTCAGTCTGTAGCACCCATGAGGGTGGTTCTCAGGCTTGCCTGAAGGCCACCCTAATCTCGAGAGCCTCTGGGAAAGAACCACCCTAATCTCGAGAGCCTCTGGGAAGCGCCCCTCACCCCCACCCCTCACCCTCTCACGCTGCAGTATGTTGCAGGTGAGCCTCAAGATGCACATCCTGAAGCTACCACGAACTCATGTCTTTTCATGAGTCTGCAACTCCCCTGGAGAACTGTGCCCTCTCCCTCGCGCCTGCCTTCGGAATCTCTACCAGTGGCCTCTCGCGCGCAGCCTCTACTGGAACCCCACAGGGCAGAGGATTCTGGGAAGCAGAGGGTTCTGGGAAATGGCGTTTCTGCTTCTCCTTGGTGAGGCAGGGGAAACCTCCGAGGTGGAAAGTGGAAGTGAAGTCACTCAGTCGTGTCCGATTCCTTTCGACCCCATGGTCTGGGGCCTACCATGCTCCTCCGTCCATGGAATTTTCCAGGCAAAGAGTACTGAAGTGGATTGCCATTTCCTTCTCCAGAGAATCTTCTCGAGCCAGGGATCGAACGCGGGTCTCCCGCATTGTAGGCAGACGCTTTACCATCTGAGCCACCAGGAAAATCCATAGAGGTGGAGACAGTAACAAAAGACGGTCCCTTAAACTGAGCTAAGGTGGAATCCTGAGGCAGATCCCTTATGTTGCCACTGGCCCAAGGGCAAGCTTCCCAGAAGCAGCTAAAATGGGCACTTGCCCTTAGGGCTGCCCAATCTTTGCTTTCTAATCAGTGCTCCTTCCTCCAGTCTCAGGTCCATGATTTTTGTTTGTTTAATTTTAGCGGTGAGGGAACGATGATTTCCTTCACTATCTGCATACCCAGCAATGCATTAAAAAAAAAAAATTTTTTTTTTCAGGATCCAGTTGTTTTATAGGGAAAGATCCCTTCTAGGAATCAAGCCCATCACACCACCAAGAGGATCCAGGCTACTTTTTATTTTTAAATATGTATTTATTTGACTGCCTCAGGTTTTTGTTGCAGCAAGCAGGATCTTTCATTGTGACAACTTGAGCTCTTTACTTGTGGCATGTGGGTGTTAAGTCACTTCAGTCGTTTTCAATTCTTTGCAACATCATGGACTGTAGCCTGCCAAGCTCCTCTCTTCATGGGATTTTCCTGGCAAGAATACTGGAGTGGGTTGCCATCCCCTTCTCCAGAGGATCTTCCCGACCCAGGGGTCCAACCCACATCCCCTGTATTGGAAAGTGGTTTCTTAACCACTGGACCACCAGGGAAGTCCCTAGGCTGCTTTTTAAAAGAATGATTACAACTCAGCAAGGTTCTAAAGTCAGTGGAACAATTTTAATGCCACTGCACACAATAGAAAAAACACTAAGAAATAAGTGATTCAGATTCGTGGCTCTATCACAGAGGCTTGCGAGGATCTGATGAAAGCTAGAGGCTCCACAATGTATTTGTATCCTCAAAACATGTTGCATACAATTTCAGGTGGTGCAAAGTCCCCTGATGCCCATCTGCGGACCCTGTCCATGGAGAGTAAGAACTTGACAAAAGAGAAATAAGGTCCGTACAAAACGTTAGTCCAGCTTTTATAAAGAGGGCAAAGCAGTTGGCATTTTTCTCCCAGTGCTGTTCTAAACATTAATAAAAGCATTTCTAACTCTATGTTCACTGCTCACCATTTCCAGCATATTAGTTTTAAATCATATTAAAGACATAAAGTTCTTTTTGCACAAGAAAATTTGCAGTGGAAGAGGGCTCCTTGTGGAATTAAGGTCTACAGTGGCTCTGTGCCTGTTTCATAAGGACTAGCAGGGTTTTGCTAACAAGTTATTATAAAGATTTGTTTGTAATAACTTTACTTATTTTCATTTTACGTTTTCACCATTTAATTTATGTTAGAGCCTTAATCAGGAACAAATTCCCAACTCAAACTATGTTTTATTGGGAAAAGACACTCTTATGCCATGGTCAATTTGTTTCAGGAATGCCCTGGGGAAAAAATTGGATTGTCTTGTTTTGTGCATTTTAGCCTCATCTCCCCACCCCAGCCTCAAACCCAACTACCTTATGGGTTACCCAGGGAAGGGAAGGCAAAGCAGGAAGACCTGGAATTCATCCTGGCTTCTGCTGGGTAACCTCGCATCACATCTTCAGGTTTCTGTTGAATCATCTGTCGAAAAGTAATGACAGTACCCAGAGTGGGTGGGCAAGGACTGTAAGGTTGCGAGAAATATCGATTCCATGTGCACTATTCTGGTACAGTTCAGCAAATGCTTATTGACTGATTGGGTAACTGAGAATTGGCTCTGGTTAGACATCCAGCTAGGAAAAGAGATCCCCCGCTTTGTCTGCTGGGTCTATTCAGCCTTATGACTTGCCCATTGTTTGATGGAGGATATTGTAGCCAAACCAATGAATAGTTAATTAAAAGTCAGGCTGCGAGGGCTTTTTGCTTTGGGTGGAAACTTAATTCCCAGACAATATATACATTATGTATAGACTGCCTGTACCTACCTCTGCATGTGGCACTCAGGCCAGAGCCCCGCACAAGAAGAGGATGGAAAGGCAGGGGAAGATGAGACATGGGATGGGGGTGATCGACCCGGTTTAGAACTTCTGTCTCACATCGCAGGGGTGAGGAGACTCCAGGCCATGGGAGCGAAGCGTACAGCTTGATCTGTCGTCAGAATGACGCTGTCGTGGTTACCTCTGCTACTGTCCAGAAGGTAGTCTTTTTTGAGGCCTACTGCTGGGTACAGTGGGTTTCCCAGGTGGCCAGGTGGCGTAGTGGTGCAGAATCTGCCTGTCAGTGTGGGGGGCGCAAGAGACCGGGTTTGATCCCTGGGTCTGATCCCTGGGTCTGGAAGATCCCCTGGAGTAGCAAATGGCAACCCTTTCTGGTATTCTTGCCTGGAGAATTCCATGGACAAAGCCTGCAGGGTTACGGTCCATGGATTCAGAAAGAGTAGACCATGACTTAGCAACTGCGGGTGCATACATGCTAAGCTGAGCACCTGAAGTTTTTTAAGATTAAAGATCATTTGAAATGGTATTTCTATTTCCAGTTTGCAGTTTTTCTTTTTAAGATTTTTTTTTAACGTAGAACTATTTTCAGAGTCTTTATTGAATTTGCTGCAGTATTGCTTCTATTTTATGTTTTGGTTTCCTAGCTGCGAGGCATGTGGGATCCTAGCTCCCTGACCAGGGTAACCCACACCCCCTGCACTGGAAGGCTAAGCCAGTGCTGGACTGCCAGGGAAGACTCTGCTGTTTCTTATAAAGCTAAAGCTACAATTACCATTGGAACCAGCAATCCCATTCCTAGGTGTTTACCTAAAAGAAATAAGATATTGGTCCACACAAAAACTTGTATGTGAATGTTCTTAGCAGCTTTATCACAGTAACCTCAAAGTGGAAACAACTCAAATGTCCCTCAAATGGATTAACAAACCGTGGTACATCCAGACAATAGCATTCTACTTGGTAATAAAAAGAACTGAACTCTTGAAATGTACCAAAATATAAATGAATCTCAGAAGAATCATACTGAGTGGGAAAATCTGGGTAGAAAAAGCTGGATGGTTCCATTTATATGAAATTTAAGAAAATACAAAACTATGGCGACATAAAGACAATCAGTGGTTGTTGGGGTTGGTGATAGTAGAAGAGAGGGACTGAAACCAGGGCCTAGCCCAGACCGATTGTACAATAGATGTTATCAGTAGTTGTTAAGAGTGAAAGAAAAGGACCTGAGTTCCTTTCTGGCATTGAACCCATGGACTCCCAAAGCAGGAAGCACCACATAAATTCTGGTTTTAGAAGCTCACATCGCCTTTTCCACCATAGGCTCAGAGCATGTCCTTAGAAATTCTTTTGAAGGAAGACATTTGAGCCCACTGACCTGTTTTATAAAATAAGTCTAAGGTGAAACTTAAGTAAACTTTACACTAATGTTCACATAAGAGCCAGGATGTGGACAGTGGCAGGCCCTGGTACCCTCTCATCTTCGCCCAGCTCTCAGTGGCAGATGCGGGGTGGGGGGCTGTGCAGCAGTGGGGAGGCTGAGAATAATTCAGCTCTGGGCTCCAGCAGGGAGGCAGACTTCCAGACAAGGTTTGAGTTTACAACAAATGTAGAAAAGAATGATCTCTTTCATTAAGGCATGGAAGAGCACAGACTCTCTTATTTTAGGGCTTTTGTTGAAGCTCAGGGTAATGAACCATCCCCTTCTTCCCTGGCCTGTGTGGCCAGAGAGCGAGCAGCTGGGACTCTAGGGCATCTGGCCTCACTGATGGACCCAGAGGAGGCACCTGCCTCAAGCTGGTCCAACCAGAACCTCCAAGAGAGCTCAGCATTGGGCCCAGAAGAGTCCAGGCTGACTCTGCTTGCCTCCTGGATGGAAGTGAGGTGAACTTGGAAGTTGCTGGCTGAGGCCATTTGATGCCGATGCTCCCTAGGGCACAGGAAGAGCCAGTTTCAAAGAGAGAGAAAGGGATGGAACAGAAGCAGAGTTGGAGGGAGGTGGCTTCCAGGTTCTCTGAGTCCAGGTCCTGGTCTCATCTGTTCCCCAAGCCCCAGATGCACCCTGGTACCTAGATTCCTTAAGATGCCCGTGCCCTTATAATATAGAATCACTTTTCACCTTTGACCTGGCCCCAGGTGTTTCTAGCGGTCACAGCCACACGGATCGTAATGAGATGGCCCTAGCATCCATCATGTGTGCGCAGTCTTGCCCCCATGGACTGTAGCCCACCCAGCTCTTCAGTCAGTGGGATTCTCCAGGCAAAAATACTGGAATGGGTGGCTATTTCCACCCCAGGGAATCTTCCCAACCCAGGAACTGAACCTGCATCTCCCTTAATCTCCTAACATTGCAGGCAGATTCTTTACCACTGAACTGCCTGGGAAGCCCATAGAGCTAGTCATACAGAGTGAAGTCAGAAAGAGAAAAACAGATATTGTATTACTAACACATATATGTGGAATCTAGAAAAATGGTGCAGTTGAAACCATTTGCAGGGCAGGAATAGAGACACAGACGTAGGGAGGACAGGTGGACACAGTGAGAGAAGGAGAGAATGGGACAAAGTGGGAGATTAGGATTGACATATATACATTCCCATGTGTAAAATAGGTAACTAGTGGGCATCTGCTAGAAAGCACAGGAAGCCCAGCTCAGTGACCTGCGACGATCTAGAGGAGTCAGATGAGGGGGTGGGAGAGAAAGAGGTGGGGGATGTATATGTACTTATAGCTGATTTACTTTACTGTACAGCAGAAACACAAAATTGTAAAGCAATTATATTTAAAAAATTTTAATGAAAATAATTGGAGGTAATAACCTCCTTCTGTCTCTTCCCCCAGTGTGGTCACCCTTCAAGCTTCCTTAAGGACGACTTCAGCCTGGAGGGGCGTGTCCTACAGGTGATACCAGCTGGTAGAGAAAGCCAGTCTCCGTCTCCTGTGGTCCCTCTTCCCCAGGGGTCTGTCCTTGTGCTGTAGCCCCTGTTTCCCACCAGCAGATGTCCCTAAATCCGGCCTTTCCTGACCGCCTTTCTGCCAGCATTAGTGCACCTTTCCTGCCCCATTTCTGTCTGCCCGCCCTCCTGTGTCCCAACTCCTGAGTTCAGAATTCCGTGTGTCATGCCTCCCAGGTGGCGGCTACAGTCTAACAGGGGACTTCAAAGCCTTCCTGAGAGATGATGAATATTAGCTGAACCTATTGTAATCATTTCATAGTATGCTTTAATCAAACCTTCATGCTGTGTGCCTGACCTTGTGCAGTGATGTATGTCAGTTATCTCTCAATAAAACCGAGTGGGGGAAGCCTTCGGGTGTGTGTGTGTGTGTGTGTGTGTGTGTGTGTGTGTGTGTGTGTGTGCAGAGTAGTGTGGGAAGATGTTTTGGGAAAAGAAATATTTTCAGAAGTCCTTATGCAAACTTGATAGAAAGATGAGGATCCGTCTCACCAGATGTGTGTGTGTGTGTGTGTGTGTGTGTGTGTGTGTGTGTGTGTGTGTGCAGAGTAGTGTGGGAAGATGTTTTGGGAAAAGAAATATTTTCAGAAGTCCTTATGCAAACTTGATAGAAAGATGAGGATCCGTCTCACCAGATTTGGAGTGAGAAGCCTAGAGTCTAGTCCTGTCTTTGCTTCTGACTCTGTGCGACTCCAGGCTTAGTGTGCTCAGTAGCAGGATGGCAGAACTGAATGAGATCAAAGGCTTTGGGGAGCCTTGTGCGGGTGCCTCGATCGTTGCCTTGGAACTGGCAGGGGGAAGAAAAACAGGTGACACCTGGCGCCCTGTTTCTCTTCACTTAGAGTGGCCTCACTTCTGTTTTATACACTGAATATCCTTCTCAAGTGTTATCTCCGCTTTCCAAAGAAGCAGATCTTGAGGCAGAAGTGTATGTGCCAACACTTTGTGGGGGAGTGTGATGCTGAAGAAGCAGACCTGTGGGAAAAGCCGGGTGAGAAGGAGAAATGGGAGAGGCCGGAGGGCTTGGCTGGCCCCCACACATCTCCCCTGATGCTCAGTCTTGTGAGACCTTCTTCAAAGAACTGTGTGAGGCTTAGGACAGTCCACTCAGAACAAGGAAGAGAAAGGAATTCATCAGCGAACCCTGCCTCTTATTGGCCAAAGTTCACCCCATGGAGTGTCTGACACTCCTGTACTCTGGGGTGGGGGTTGCCATCGGCTTGTGCTAGAGTGAAACAAGTGGCAAGACCGGGAAGACAGGTGTGGCTGAGGGGGTCTCATGTGAGGCATTAACAAGGAGCTCATGGGACTTCCCTGGTGGACTGGTGATTAAGACTTTGTGCTCCCAGTGCAGGGGTCACAGGTCCTATCACTTGTTGGGGGAACTGAGATCCGTTGCTGCGCAGCACAGCTCCAAAATAAAAATAAATAAAAATTAAAAGGAGCTCATATTGCTCTTGTTGGAAAAGAGTGAAAACATCTGCTAAAATAAAAGTTGAAATCACTGGACCATTCCAAAGGACCTCCCCAGCTCCAAAATTCCTTAATGCTGTCACTGAAATTGCAGCTGAGACCATTTGCCCCTCTGGTGGGCAGGAACCATGGCTCCAGAGAGTTGCAGGCAAGATCCCTGGAAATGTGTGCCCCCCAGTGCCCAAGAACTGGTGCCAGCTTTGCTCTAACCCCCGCCCGAGCCCCTCCCTGTTTCCATGCAATTTGAGAGCTAAGGCAGATGGTGTTTTCAGAGTCCTGATGGGACAGGAAAGGGGGAGGGGGCTGATAATCCCACCAGACTAGGGGAGTTTTCATTATGTTCATTGAGAAACTCCTGGCCTCTGCCAGCTTGGACTCCCCTCCACTCAGGGGCAGCTGTCGGCCTCAGCCAGGAGGCAGATTTGTTGGTATTTAAGGGATTGGAGGATTAAGTGATCCAGAGAGGCCCCCAGTGCACAGCCTCATCCTCTGATGACTGGCCGCCCACCTCTGGGTATTATTAAATGATAATTACATCACAGGGCACTGTATGTCCCTTCCTTTGGAGCCCAGCAGGCTCAAAAAAGGCAGCAGAGAATGAGATTGGGGTCAGAGTGGGAAGCTTCAATCCTTCTTCTCTGGTGTAGGCAAAGAACAATCTGTAGATGGAAGATCAAACTCAAAATTAAATCTAGGATCCAGTCTCAGTGTTGTTGTTGGCTGACCTCAGATACACTGGCTTTCCCTTGTGCAAAGCAAGGACATCCTCTGCTTGTTGATGACATGGTAAGGTCAAATGAGAGAAAGAGAGCTATAAAGCAAATGTGCCCTTTAGTGAGGCTGGGGTGGGTGTTGGGGTGTGGCCTGCGGGCTGCTGGAGCCCAGGATGGAGTTGATGGGAAGTGGCCCAGATGCACGCACCAGCCATTGCCAAGATGGGATATGTGGGCTCTGATCAAGAGGATAAGGAACAAACCCAACAAAAGGCTCTCAAGAGAAGAGATAGAAAAGAAAACAGGACAGAAGATACATCATGGAGGCACACCTCAGGTCCAAAGACAGACTGTTGTACATAACAGACCCACCAGTGCCAGGCCGTATGTTAAGCACTTCATGTGCATTATTTCATTGAATCATCCATGCAGTGGATGCAACAGACTTGTTACAGATGAGTAAACTGAGGCTGAGAGAAGTTGAGCAGTTTACCCAAGGGTCATAGCTAGTTAGCAACGATATCAGGGTTGAAATCCAGGCAGTCTGCCTTGTAAATTATTCCCCAACCTTTTTTTTTCAGTTGAAGTCTATGATGATTTACAATGTTGTGTTAGTTTCTGGGGTACAGCAAAGTGATTCAGTTATGTATATGTGTGTGTGTGTGTGTGTATAACATATATATATGCAAGCCTGTGCAGTCATGTCCGACTCTTTGCGACCATGTTAAACTGTAGGCCTGCTAGACTCCTTTGTCTGTGGAATTTTCCAGGCCAGAATACTGGAGTAGGTTGCTGTTTCCTTTTCCAGGGGATCTTCGCGACCCAGCGATTGAACCCGTGTCTCTTGTGCCTCACGCATTGCAGGTGGATTCTTTATTGCTAAGCCACTGGGAATTTCTCATGTATGTGTGTATACATATATATATATATATATATTCTTTTTCATATTCTTTTCCATTATGATTTATTACAAGATGGTTATTTTATTTTGTGCTCTTTTCTATTTTCTACTATGGTTAATATAGTTCCCTGTGCTGTACAGTAGGCCCTTGTTGTCTGTTCTCAGGCTTTGCCCTCTGTTCTCTTTTCTCGCAGGGACACTGTCTCCCCAGGCAGCCCCTAAGGCTCTAATTGTCATCTACATTCCTGTGACTCACAAGTCTGTCTGCCCACCTCCCAGGTCTGACCTGAGTTTCAGATCCATGGGTCCATCAGCCTTCTTAACCCAGCTCAAGTTTAACGTGTCTCAGGATCAATTCTCATGTAGCCTAAACCTGTTCTAACCCACTTCCCAAGGGGCATCTCCACCATCCACCCCGCTGCAGAACCTGGCCACTGCCTGAGCCCTTCTCCCCTCACCCCTGACATCCAAGTCACAGCCTTGGTCCCTGCCACACGACTCTTTCTTTGTGTGTGTCTGCACCAGGTATTAGTTGCAGGATCTCCCGTCTTCACTGTAGCATGCTGGATCTTGAGTTGCAGCATGGGGATCTAGTTCCCTGACCAGGTGTTAAACCCCAGCCCCCTGCATTGAGGGCACAGGGTTTAGCTGCTGGACAACCAGGGAAGTTCCCTCCCACACCACTCTCTTGCTGTTATCAATTTTCTCCTTCCACTATGTAACCAGTCCAGGACCCTCACTAGCACAACTATGTCCCACATGTTCCATCTCCTGGTCTCCAGTCCTGCCTCCTCACTTCCATCTGCCCTGCATGCTGGGAGGTCTAAAACTCAAGTATGACGGTGCTCCCCTGCCTCATAGCTTTGAACTGCCGCCCATTGTTCCCAGAATAAAGGCTCTCCTCAATTCTGTTGCCTTTCCCAGGTCAGCTCCTCTTGCTTTTCCTCCCTGCCGTCTGCTGTTTTCACTAAGCTTTCTCTTAGTCCAAACATTAGGGTCTCTCTGAATGCCAGGCCTCCTGGTGGGCTATTCCCTCTGCCTGGAACACTCTTCCCTTATGTGTTTGGTAGCCTTCTGCTCGGACTTCATTGTTCATTCAGAACTTCCAAGTCACAACTAGGATGTCCACCTGAAACCAAGTCCCTCTAAACCGCGTTCATGATTAATGTCTCTATCCAAAACTTTATTCCCTTTCTCATCAGCTCTGACCTCTGTCCTGTGCTAACTGAACACTAGTAAGCCAAAGTCAGATGATTGAAATTGTTGATAACATTGTTAATGTACTAAAGTTGCTATTAGAGATACCATCATTAACATAAAAACTCATGTTGTTTCTCAGGGCAAGTTGAGCTAACAGACATCCTTCCCCCTCCAACTATGGGACCATCTGGTTGAAGAATCATAATCAGAGATACTTTGGCTCCTGACACAACAATTAATGAATGTTGCAAGACAATGATTAATCCCAGTCTCTTCATTCTTCCTCTTTAAAAACCCTAACTCAGAGACTAAGGTGAAGTAGATCTGAGGTTTGTCTCCCACTGCCTTGCTGAGAACCTGCAATAAATGCTGTATTTTCCTTCACCAGGTGAACAACAAAAAAAATTCTTGCCCACCATCAAGCCATCAGCCACTGCAGCTGCCCTCCATGTGCACCCTGAGGGGCATTCCGGATGGAGAGAAACAAGATACTGGCCCTAGATAATTAAGATGCGTATCAAAGGTCAATGAGCCCAGACTCTTGCATCTTCCCCCACACTAAAATCATTAACTTGAGATGCCTGTTTTTTTGTGACTAGCAGTTATCTTCTGATGTTTGACTACATTTTTTGCAGCAAAACCTCCTATGTATCCTGGCTCCTAATGGCAGAAAGTGAAGAGGAACTAAAGAGCCTCTTGATGACGGTGAAAGAGGAGAGTGAAAAAGCTGGCTTTAAAACTCAACATTTAGAAAACTAAGATCATGGCATCTGGTCCCATCATTTCATGGCAAACAGATGGGGAAAGAATGGAAACGGTGGCAGATTTTATTTTCTCGGGCTCCCAAATCACTGCAGCAGTGACGCTTGCCCCTTGGGAAAAGCTATGACAAATCTAGATAGCATTCTAAAAAGCAGAGACATAACTTGGCTGACAAGTCTGTATAGTCAAAACTATGGTTTTTCTAGTAGTCATGTATGCATGTGAGAGTTGTGATGTAGGAGATAAGATAGGCTCCAGGTTAGATATTTACAGCTGGCCTCCTGTTTGCATTTCATGGGGCACCAAGAAGTAGGCTTCAGGCTGGGTACTTAGAACTGTTAGCATTTTCTGAGACAAGAGATGGGTGGGCTCCAGTTAAGACATTTTCAATCAGACTTCTGTTTGCCCTCTGAAATGCAAGGAACAGCATAAACAGGGCAAATAAGCCAGTGTTTCTCTCTTGTCAGCACCTTCAGGTAATAGTCACGGCAAGGACAAAGAGGAGCAAAATCCTGTTTCAGTAAAGGATTAAGGGATCTCCCTCCCCCTCTTTTGGGACAAGGGAGACACTACAGCTGCGCAGAAAGGCTCTTTGTCGGCCAAAAGGCAGAGGATAACACCAGGCCATAATGAGTCTTGCTCCTCTCAGAAGCCGTCACTTCAAGATCCATCTTGGCTGAGAGTTGCCTGTGTGCCCAGGGGAGGGTCCCAAGGTAGGTCAGGTGAGGAAAAAGAAACCACACAATTGGCCTGAATGGAAACAAGACTCGGAAAAACTGAGTTATATAACCTCTTTACTTCATTCCTCCTCACTAGGGAGGACGTCCACACCCTTTCTCTCTGGATGTGCATCTCTGCCTATCTTCTGTTTTAACTAAAGAAACCATTTCTCTGTGTGCTCTCCCACTTGCTGTTATGCTATATCTCTAATAATAAGTTTTGTATCTGCATTTATAGTTCTTGCCTCTGTGATGAATGCATTTTTTCACGGGGGTGAGGAGGGGGGGCCAAAGATCCAGGGAAAAATAGCTTCTAGGCTCTAGCCCTTGCTGGTCTAGTGGCTAGGATTCCTGGTTCTCATCCAGGCCACTTATGTTCAGTTCCTGGGCAGGGAATTAAGATCTTACTTCACACACACTCACTGCTGCCTTGCCAAGATCAGGTGGACCATAAAGAAGGCTGAGCGCTGAAAAATGGATGCTTTTGAATTGTGGTGCTGCAGAAAACTGTTGAGACTCCTTTGGACAGCAAGAAGATCAAACCAGTCAGTCCTAAAGGAAATCAACCCTGAATGTTATTGTAAGGACTGGTGCTGAAGCTGAAGCTTCAATGCTTTGGCCACCTGATGTGAAGAGCTGACTTATTGGAAAAGACTCTGATGCTGGGAATGATAAAAGGCAAAAGGAGAAGGGGGCAGCAGAGGATAAGATGGTTAGATAGCATTACCAACTCAATGGACATGAATTTGAGCATAATGGATTGCTGCAGTCCATGGGGTTGCAAAGAGTTGGACACGACTTAGGAACTGAACAGAACATCTTGGCTTCAGCCTTATCTCTTTGGAACAATTCCTCAGAGCTATCTGAGAGGTTGTATACTGGTCTACAGCACTCAGTAATGTTGCCAAATAAAACATAATTCTCAACTTTTAGGTCGTGCTTTTTTTCAGCAACCACAACTCCTCAGTAAATTGGCTGTGCTCCATCTCAGCAAGTGGAGTTCAGTTTCCTAAGCTCTCCTCCAGAAGCCTTGTCTGACACCACCCTCTCCAAGTCTCCAACCTCACAGCATTCAGTATCTTCCCCACCTCCACCCCCCACTTACCAGTTCCCCTCTTACTGAAAGGTATGTGTGTGGGATCTGGTTTCTTGCCAGTCAGAAGACAATAAACAGGCCAGGTTGGTGGAAAGGAAAGTTTCTTTATTTCAGATGCCGGCAACTGGGGTGGGGAGGGGAGAGGACATCCTTCCAAAGGCCGACTCTCCCCAACCTCCACCATAAGCAGGAGGTGAGAGCTTTTATAGACAGAGTGAGGAGGGACACTGCACTTTTGCCAACAAAGGTCCATGTAGTCCAAGCTATGACTTTTCCAGTAGGCATGTATGGATGTGAGAGTTGGACCATAAAGAAAGCTAAGCACTGAAGAATTGATGCTTTTGAACTGTGGTGTTGGAGAAGACTCTTGAGAGTCCCTTGGACTGCAAGGAGATCCAACCAGTCAATCCTAAAGGAAATCAGTCCTGAATATTCATCGGAAGGACTGATGCTGAAGCTGGAGCTCCATTACTTTAGCCACCTGATGCAAAGAACTGACTCACTGAAAAAGACCCTGATGCTGGGAAAAACTGAAGGCAGGAGAAGGGGATGTCAGAGGATGAGACGGACATGAATTTGAGCAAGCTCCAGGAGTTGGTGATGGACAGGGAAGCCTGGCCTGCTGCAGCTCATGGGGTCACGAAGCGTCAGACACGACTGGGCGACTGAACTGACTGAGGAGCAGGGCCCTGCATGCAGAAACAGCAAAGTCATCTCTGACAGCCATCTTCAGACTGGCTGTCAGTGGCCTGACCAGTGTCATCTTGATTGTTTTAGGTGCAGTGAGTCTTCAGCTCCAGGGTCCATTTGTTCCCATCTCTTTGTGGTCAGTTCTCGCAATTGTGGCGGCTCATGTCCTGGGTTGAGTCTGGTCATCACGTAGTTAACTTCTCTACCTGGTGTTTTAGTATCTATAAGACAGCTCACAGAATATGGCTCAGAATATTATCTACAGCCCTGTATCAGAAATTAAAGGTCCTTGACAGTGCTTAATGAGAACATTATCTGGCCTTTTTTGACTGTTTTCCTTTGTTTCAGCATTTCTCATTTCTGTGATTAAACTCATTTTAGACTACAGTCTTCCATAGGTCAGAGGCAGGCAGAGCATACGGTGTGTGGGGGGTGGGGGCCGTGCGGGGGGAGGGACCGAAAGAGTCCTGCTCTGTTTCATCCCCACCTAAGTCTTCCTAGTCATCCAGTCTTGAAGATGAGGAACTGCTCAGGAGTTAGTACATGGTTGAATGGAAGAGAAGGGAAGTAACTTTTATGAAGCCACAGAGTCCAGGAGAGTGACAAAGCCAGAATGGGTATCTTGAAAAGAATCCGCCCTTTCATGCGTCCTACCCTTATCCTAGTCCTGCTCTGTTTCATCCCCACCTAAGTCTTCCTAGTCATCCAGTCTTGAAGATGAGGAACTGCTCAGGAGTTAGTACATGGTTGAATGGAAGAGAAGGGAAGTAACTTTTATGAAGCCACAGAGTCCAGGAGAGTGACAAAGCCAGAATGGGTATCTTGAAAAGAATCCGCCCTTTCATGCGTCCTACCTTTATCCCGCTGATTTTTAATTCCCAGCGTCAAAGGCCATAGAGCTGACATTTTAAGGAGTGCTAGCTACTCCAGTGTTCTTGCCTGGAGAATCCCAGGGACGGGGGAGCCTGGTGGGCTGCCGTCTATGGGGTCGCACAGAGTCGGACACGACTGAAGCGACTCAGCAGCAGCAGCAGCAGCTTCCTTCTGAGGAAGGAGGCTAGCACAGCCGGAAGGGACATGAGCCCCTCTCCCAAAGCCTTCAGGTCCGCAAGGACAGGGGAAATCCAGTCTCGGCTCCTTCCCAAGGGAGTATCTAGGTCGAACTGGCCTTTCCCCAAGTCCCTAGCCCACCCTTGACTACTATACAGGTTTCGGGTAGCCTAGGCAGATTCTTGCCCCCGGCCACTCGCGGAAGCCCAGCAGATCCCAGCCCGAGGAGGCCCCACCCCGTGCGCCCTCCCTCCGCCCCTACTCCCCGCCGGCCGTGGGCCCCTCCTTCCCCACCGGGAGCTCGTCCCGCCTCCCTCGCTCCGCGGCCCGTCTCCTGGTCCCGGCCCCCGCCGGCTCCGCCCCCGCCGGCTCCACCCCCGGCTCGCGCCTCGGGGCCGGCGCTCTCCGTCTCGCCTGCCCCAGCCCGCCCCCGCCCTGGATGTTCGCTTTCGCAGCCTTCGGCTAGCGGAACCTGTTTGCAGCTACCGGCAGCGGGGCGAAGGGCCTGGCCGGAAGGTTAGCCATGGAGGCGGCGGCGCGGAGGCGGCACCCAGGAGCGGCGGGCGGCCCCGGCGCGCAGCCGGGCGCCTCCTTCTTGCAGGCCAGGTGGGCGCGCGCCGGCGGGCGGAGCGGAACCGCGGCCCCGACACGTGATCGGGCGGGCTGGGGGGTCCGGGCCGCGGGCCGCGGACCCCGGGTGGGTCTTCCCCGCGCTATGCCTGCAGCTGTTCCCTCGCCCACTCGCCTGAGCCACGCCTCCGCGGCTTCCTGGGGGAGCCCCGTGACCCAGGGAGTCGCAGCCACCGCGATCAGCGGCCCCCATGGCCCGGCTGGCTCCGGGACGATCGCTCATCTGGGATCCTAGAAACTCGGAATGGGGGCAGTGGCGGCAAGCCCAGAGGACACTGCTACCTACTAGGGCCACCAAAGCGCCTGCAAGTCCCGGGCACCAACCCAAGTTCTCGGAGTTCTTCTAACCATGCCTAGAATTTGGATTCTGGTGTTAACGGGAAGCTCACTCCTTGACCCGAGGACCCCAGAATGTTGGGAATGCTAATAGAAGAGACAGCGAAGTGTAGAAACTCCTCTCCAGAGAAAGAACGAGGAAGGGCTTTACCGACACTGTTGCTGTCCCCTTCTCTCAGCAAGGGGAAGTTACTGATTTATGTATTGATAGTTGAGGCCAGGCGCTTGGGGCGGAGGAAAAGGAAGCCACCTTTTAATCTTCCACTTCACTCTATCTTCATCCCTTTTTACAGGTCACAGACACTCATTGCATAGAGCAGGCATTCATTAAGCATCTCTGGTGTGCCCCAGCGCTGTGCCAGGGGTGGGTAAAGTGAAGCCCGGAGGGCCCCACAGTCCAGTAGGACCTGGGAGGAACGGAGGCCAGGAGTTGAGAGATAGACTTGGCGGGCTTCCTGGAGGAGTGGCGCTTAAGCTGCATGTCAAAGTACTCAGTAGGTGACAGGGAAATAAAGGCTATTTCAGCTCCGGGAAAGCTTGAGAACGGCAAGCAGTGCAGTTTTGCTGGCACTTTCTGTGTGTACAGTGGCAAGAGGAATATAGACTGTGAAGGGCCTTTAAGTGGCAGCAGAACTGGGACCAGAGTGAGAGCATAGAGTGCAAAATTTAAGGAGACGCTCACTCTTGGGACACTAGTGCTCAGAAATCCTCTATGGCCCACCTGTGCCTCCTTAAATGCTGGGTCCTAGCGTCTCACTTGCCTCACCCTAGTTCCTGTCCTAAATGGCAGGTTAAGGGTGCAGCTTTTGTTCTGTAGGGCACAGGGGAGCCATGGAAGATTTTCGAGCACTAATGTGCTCGGAGTCAGTTTTAGGAAGTTTGTGGTATGATCTGGGATAAGGGAGGAAATCTGAGAGACTCGGCTGAGAGTAGCTCTTCCTCCTGCTGCTAAAGCACATCTGTGTTCTGGAACCCCTACAAGGCGGGAGGCCTTGCCTTGAACTGTGGCAGTCCAGTTAGAGCCGTCTGTGAGCATCAGATATGGTCACCACTTTACTTGCCCACTGTTTCCACGTGCAGTGTCTTACTCAGGCTTTTCATATTTTGTTATGTGGAAACTGAGACCTAGAGAGGTTACATCATTTGCTGGCAAGAACCAGGGCTTAAACCTAGGGCTTCTGGTTTTTGTTCTTATTGTTTCACTCTGGCAGCTCAGGGGTGATGTCCCTCTCCCGCATGAGCTCCCCACCAACCAGGATGCTCCTGGGGATTGCATAAGGGGCTGGCTCTCTTCCAAGGTGTCTCTGTCCACCTCCCCTCCACCAACCTCCCCTTATTGCCCCCCTGTTCTCAGTCTCATTGCTGCATAAGACAGCAGTATCACCCTGTCCAACTCCTAGGATGCTTGGATTTCCTCTGCTCCATCCATGCTTTGCTTGCACACCTCTAGTGACAAAGTGCTCCCTTTTCCAGTTTTCACATGCCTGTTAATAGTTTTTTGTATTATAATCAAAGTAGTACATGCCCACGATTAAATAAAATTGCACAGACAGGCTTAGAGTAAAAAGCAGTTCTTCTTTTTCCACCTCTCCCTCGTACCAGAGACAACCACGTTAGCTTCTTTTAGCTGTTTCTATCAGAATTAAATTCATATTTCTAAATAATAGTAACAAATACTACATACATACCACTTTCTGTGGACCCGGCCCTACTCTTTAAGTTTTTGCATTGAAAAAGGTTTTGCATAATTTAATTTGAGCACAACTTTGTTTTCCCCAACCACAACTCTTGCAGTAGGATGTACTATTATTCCTCACTTTACAGATGAGAACATTGAGGCCCAGGAAGTAGCTTGCTCATGATTTGGTTAGTGATAGAGGTGGGATATGAACCCAAGCAGGCTCCAGAGTCCATACACAAAAGCTACACTCAACTGCTATTTCTCAGTTTATCAATTTTTAGCATCTGAATCTAATGTTGACCTGCTAATTATCCTGTTATATTTGGTTTACTATACCTCTTCCATCTTCACAAGATAGTTCTTTTTATGACCATTTTTAGTTTTGCTCTTTGTTACCTCAGTAGCCTTAGGAAATATGTAATACCATTATTTCTGTTTTGGTCAACTATAAAGCAGTATCTTTTTAAATAAAGTTTATTTATTTATTGAAGTATAGTTAATTTAAAATAAGGGCAGTATCTCTTGATTCCTTCTTAAAAGGGTACTGTTAGTCTCCCGCCCTTAGTTTTAGCTTTCTTTACTCTTTCCTTAGCTCCTGTCACCTATAGTTTTACTTTAAAGTTGTCAAGGTTGACAGTATTTACCTGCTGTTTTTTAACCATAATTTTCTTCCATGTTTTGTTTGTGAATTGATTCTAAACTTTGAAAATCAATATACAACGTTTTTATTCGTTAAGCCATGTAAATATTGTTCCCTACAGAGTCCAGTAAGTTTAAAAGTTATGTTTGCTTTTTTATACTGCTTTTGTTTTTCCTGGAGTTTCAAATTGTTTTTCCTTTTTTCCTCTCTTTTTTTTTTGCTTTTGTTTTCTCATTTTTTGTTTAAAATTCTCATCATGTCAGATATTTCACCATTGTGCATATAGAACCAAAATCAGTCCCTCTATAGTCCCCATTCATAGGTCCCTGCTTGACTCCATGGTGGCTGAGACACCTTCCTTTTCTGCCAGGCAGTCCTGCAGATACTACTGACTGCTTTGAATATTTCATTTGTATGTGATGCGCTGTATGGTATGTACTCTCCAACTGTCGTGGTATCTGTTTTCCCAGATGGTAGGCTTGTAAAGCTGTGGAGGAGAGAAAAGGCCCTCCGTGTCTTGGGTTACCTGCCCTTGTGCTTCCATCGTTCTCAGCAGGAGTTTCTGATGACTGGGGCCTAGAGCTGGCGGTCTGGGGGCTCCGTGTCTGAGGAGTCAGGTACTTGGGTTAGCAGGAGGATGCTCATCCCCAGGACAGGGCTGGAGGAGAGGATGCCTTCCCTCTCCGCGATCTGCCTCCTGTGCTCAGAGTCCCAGCAGAGAAAACACTCACCAGTCTTGATTCCCAAGTTGCGTGTCAGCCTTGCACCTGCCCCTTTTCTTTCTGCTCTGCTCAGCCAGGCTGGACTCATGGCAGGGGTCCCTGCTGACTGAGGTGCCTCCTGAGGTGGAGGAGAAACGGTCGAGCCCTGACTCCGTGTTTGGTATCCACAGCTTCCAGAGACTCACACCAAGGGCTTCCCGGACTTGCAAAATGCCTTTTATTTTCTCTACCGAACATCCTGCTCTGAAGGTTTCCAGAACAGAACACGGAGGACCTTTTTTTTTTTTTTTTAAATGTTTATCTATTCATTTATTTGGCTGCACCAAGTCTTCATTGAGGCATACTGGATCTTCATCACGGCATGTGGGCGCTCTAGTTGTGGCATATGGGATCTCATTCTCTGACCAGGGGTTGAACCTGGGTCCCCTGCATTCGGAGCTCAGAGTCTTAGCCACTGGACCACCAGGGAGGTCCCCACAGTGAAGACTATTTCCTTCTCCCTCATCTAAGCGCTTCAGGCCTGGAGGTTGCCCCTGCCTGCTTCTCGAGGCCTTGCCTTGATGGTCGTGAAGGGGAAGGGCATAGAAAGACCTGTGCACCAGTCACTCATTCCGTACCCATCCAGACTGTCCTCACGGTTAGCCATCTCTGAGTGTCTGCCCAGTCTGAAGGCCCGGCAGCCGCTCCTGCTCTTCACTCCGCGAGTGAGCCAGGCATCTCAGCTCCCCGCAGCGCCTTCTCACCCCCACCTCCAGGCCTTGGATGCTGCCCTCTCGCTGCTTTTCTGCCAGCAGGAATCCACCCATCTGGGTTTCCAGGCTCCATTGCTTCCTGCAGGCTTTGCATGCTGCTCCAGGCCACACTAGTCCTTCTGTATCTTGATCTCCTGATATATTCTATAGCTGATAGTACTCAGCAGCAGAGTAGCAACAACTTAGAGTCCAGGTCTTGAATCCATATAGACCCCGGTTTGAATTCTGTGCACTTCAGGACTCCTGGGTTGCGGAGTGACAGAAAGCCAGTGTGAACTGCAGGACCCTGAGCAAAAGGGAATGTCTTGGCTCTGTGGCTGAACTGTTGCCTTGGGGATGCCTGGAATTGGAGATGTGAACACTCCCGGGCCTTTTTCTCCTCTTTTTCCCTGCTCTTCTCTGCAGGGCCGCTTCATTCTCAGCTGACTGTCCCTTGAGGCCGGTACTTTGGCCACAGGCAGCCCCGGGGCTCTCATCTGCAGCACAGAAAGGAGGTTGCTCTTTTCAACTGTAGTTAGAAAAGTCCCACTGGGCCATCCTGGGTTTTTTGGCCTTCCCTCTGTCTCAGGGAACATCCTCTTTCACCAGAAGGGGGAGGGACAGAAGGAATAGTTGATGCAGCTTCTTACTGGGCAGGCAACCTTGGTTAAACCTCAGTTTCCTCATTTGTAAAATGGGAGGGTCAGAGTCTCCTGGTATTGCTGTGGGGCTTCGATGAGATGGTGCTGGTGGCGATTCTAGCATGGCACACAGTAAGTGGGCACTGAGCAGAGGGGGTAGACAGGAAGACTCAGCTGACCTGGACAAACCCACTCCACCCATCCATTCCGCCACCAGAGGATAATGAGATCCCCAACAGCTTGCCTTCCTGGGTCTGAGTTGCTCTAGCAACCCAGTGCGGACCATTCTGGGAATTGGCTGAAAAGGATCCCAGAAAATTACTGAAGCAATACCAGTGCCTCTAAGCTAATGTTTGGTTAGCCGCTGAAATAAACGTGTAGGTGCATGCTAAGTCACTTCAGTCATGTCTGACTCTTTGCTACCCCATGGACTGTGTAGTCCACCAGGCTCCTCTGTCCATGGGATTCTCCAGAATACTGGTGTGGGTTGCCATTTCCTTCTGCAAGGGATCTTCCTCACCCAGGGATCAAACTCACATTTTGTCTTGGCAGGCAGATTCTTTACCACTGAGCCACCAGGGAAACCTATGACTGTTAAGACTAGAGGTTAACAGCAGAAGCTCTGAAACGTAATGATTTGAGGCACCTCACTGCCATATTCTTGCCTGGAGAATCCCCATGGACAGAGGAGCCTGGCGGGCTACAGTCCATGGGGTCACACAGAGTCAGACACAGCTGACTACGCACAGCACAACAGCACTTAATGTCTTGGGCTCAGTTTTTTCACTTGTAAAATGAGGGTAATAGTGTAACCTCAGAGCGTTTCTGTGAGGATTAAGAGAGTTAAATGAGATGGTACATGTGAACAGCTGGAGGAGTGCCTGGAATGTAGAACGTGTTCAGTAAAGCCTAGCTATCATCATCCATCGCCACGTTTCATGCCTTTCAGCCACATTTGCATCCTCTGCCCCATCCGATCTCCCCATCACCTGTAGACTTATAGGTGAGAGCCCAGCGTGATTGTATCTGTTGAGTATTTTCCTTCTTGAATCCTAGAGAAGCAACTGTCAGGGCAGACGGAGTCCATCTCCGGATCCCTTCCCCCAGGCCCGAGTACTTCGAGCAAAACCTTTTCCTAGAACTTAATCATGTGTGTTTCCTCCTGCCCACAAATTCCTGTGGCTTTCCTGTTGGGGAATCTTCCCGTGGAGGAGAGGAGGGCTGACTGCTTTCGTTCACTTCTTTCCCAGGCACAGCTCTGTCAAGGCTGACGAGGCTGCTGGCACGGCTCCCTTCCACTTTGACCTCTGGTTCTACTTCACTCTGCAGAACTGGGTTCTGGACTTTGGCCGCCCCATAGCCATGGTGAGTGTGAAGCTGTGGTTGGAACCCCCAGCCGGCAGTGTGAAGACAGTGTGACCTGAATGATCAAATGACCTCAGACAAGTCCTTGCCACTACCAGTGCGCTGTGAGAATGCAGTCCCTTAGTTCTGTGGCTGTAACCAGTGTGGCAGCTGCCAGAGTGGGGGATCTGAACAGTCATACTGTGACCCCACCACCTGCCCCAGTATCTCACATTCAGATTTAACCAAAGCACCAGTTCAGACAGTGGAGTATGGGAAAGGATCCCACCAGCCTTCCCCGCAGCCTTGGGAGAGAGTTGTGTTTTCTGGAGGTGAAGAGTACGGGCTGAGTGTGCATGTCATACATGCCTTGAGCCTTGGGTAATTTTTAGTGTCGTCTGGTGAAACCGTCCCCTTCTCTCCAAGGCTACTCCATGCCTCAGTGCAGAGTGGTGGCCACTGTGGAGATTAACACTGGAAGAGCACCAGAGCCCCTCACTTGATGAGCAGCTAGACAGCTAGATGGATGGACAGATAGGTAACAGAAGGTGGGAAAAAACTGAGTGAGTTATCACCATGTACTGAGGTGTTAATTTTTGCATATGGGTGGTAAAAACAACAATATCCAGCACTGAAGCTGATACTTTGTACATGCTAGTGATATTGCAAAGTAGCAAAGTCCTTTGGGAAAGCAGATGGTCAAGGTGATTACTGGTACTTATAGTGCCTAGCAAGATATAGTCCTGTACTAAATGAATAACAATAATTACAGTAAGCTAGAAGTAGCAGTTAAGATCGTTATGTATTTAAACTTCTTTAGTTCTCCCATCAGTGCTATTGTTAATCTCAGTTTTGTAGATGAGAGACCTTGGACAGAGAGGGTAAATAACTGGCTCGGGGTAACCCAATCAGCAAGTGGAGGAGCCAGCATCTGCCACCCCCACCCAGGCACTCTGGCCCTAGAGCCCACCCCCCACTTCCATCATGATTATATTCAGAACCCTAATATGTTCATCCCGCCTGGCTCAGTACGACCCTTTCCTAGAATCTGCCCTGAAGATGTAATCACAGACGAGAGCGTGTGCCAAAGGTGTTCACTGCAGTGTTGCTTACAGTAGCCAAAACCTGGAAGGGGCTTGCGTGTCCAGCAGTAGGGACTGGGTAAGTCAGCTTTGCTGTATGCAGGATAGAGGATGCTGTCTGGGCAGTGAACAGGAATTGTGGGTACTATAGAGCATCCTGGGATGTTTAAGGAGAAAACAGATGCCTGGGTGGCATGCATATGAGCTGCCTGCCAGTCAATAACGGCCCAAACGATCTTATATACATGGGATCCAAGACTTCGAGGGGATGAAGGAAAGCTTCTGGCAGTGGTTTCAGGGAGGAGGTATAGTGCATGTTGAGTCTCCTTTCTTTAGGCTTTTGATAAGGTTTACAAGTTGTTTTTTAAACATAGGTGAAAGAAAAGGGGCTGACCCAGGAGTCAGGGCACCCAGCCAGGTTTGTAGGTGATGTGGGGCAAGTCAGTGTCATCTGGGCTCTGGTCTCTTATCTGTAAGAAGACTGGTTGGACCAGCTGACCTGAGCCCCCTTGCAGCACGAAGGTTCCAGGGGACAAAGGAGCTGCCCATCAAACTGGTGTTCCCGGGAGAGGGGAGATGAGGCCAGGGTGGCTCGTGGCTCTCCTCACTCGCTAGGACTCAGCCTCATCTGGCCTAACAGGGCTCCCCGGTGGGGCAAATCACCTCCCGCCATCCTGCTTAGAGTCACTGAGGCCACTGTAACCCTAAGTGGGCTCAGGAGGAGCATACATCTGAAAAGGTCTAGTGTATACATGAGCTTTTCAGATGTATACATGACAGTCTCAAATTTTTAATAACTACACATAGAACCTTTTACAGGTTATAAAAGTAGCATGTCATAGTTATATAACAAGTGAGTTCATACCCAGTAATATATGAGTATGAGACTCTCCCTTTGCAGTCCCCCTTCTGACTATTTGGGTGCATCCTTCCACTCCTTTCTCTACTCATGCACCACATATGTACATCTTTTTTCCCTCCTCTAACCAAAATGAGATTTTGCTTTATACCTTAGTCTACAACTTGCTTGTTTGACTTTAGACTGTTTCATGGATAGCTCTCCATGTCAGCACATATGAGGTGTCATCTCTGTTTGTGGTTGCTTAACCTTCTGTAATAAAGATGTGCCGTAGTGTATTCAAGTAGTCATGTTTGGTTGAAGAGCTGGCCTATTTCTGATTCTTTGCTACCACCAAGTGTTTCGGCCAGCTGTGTATCTTGCTATAGATAAAGCTATAGAGATGCCCACACAGCATGTAAGAAACGATTGAGATTCCTGTCTCCTGGGAGATGTATTTCTGCAGGTTGGTTTTATCCAGCACAACATTTTTTAGTTAAAAGAGATAAACATTTAAAAGTTTTGATTGAAACTTATGATCGTTACAGGTGTTCTCCATCAGTAGATTCTAGAGGTACAGTTTGGCAGGGCAGGGATTGGAAGTGTTGTGATCTTGTATAGGTGTTGTCACACTAACCTCGACAAGGCTGGGACTCACTGGAGTAGACCAGTAGGAAGAACAAGGGAATTCCAGACAGAGGAATGCCCCTGGCCTGTCTCAGGGAAGGTAGGAGAGGAAGAACTGAAGCTGCTTTTAGAACACACTTATTTTCTCCTTTGTTTCAGAAGGTGTAGTTCCGACCTGATTTGGAAGTGGTCCATCTGCTCAGTGGCCAGAGCGTTTTTTCACACCTGGATGGTCAGGATTTCTTGTCATCTTTCTAAGGAGCCAGATCACTAACAGTCCATGTAGACCATCTGGGCCACATGGTGGCATGCATATGAGCTGCCTGCCAGTCAATAACGGCCCAAACGATCTTATATACATGGGATCCAAGACTTCGAGGGGATGAAGGAAAGCTTCTGGCAGTGGTTTCAGGGAGGAGGTATAGTGCATGTTGAGTCTCCTTTCTTTAGGCTTTTGATAAGGTTTACAAGTTGTTTTTTAAACATAGGTGAAAGAAAAGGGGCTGACCCAGGAGTCAGGGCACCCAGCCAGGTTTGTAGGTGATGTGGGGCAAGTCAGTGTCATCTGGGCTCTGGTCTCTTATCTGTAAGAAGACTGGTTGGACCAGCTGACCTGAGCCCCCTTGCAGCACGAAGGTTCCAGGGGACAAAGGAGCTGCCCATCAAACTGGTGTTCCCGGGAGAGGGGAGATGAGGCCAGGGTGGCTCGTGGCTCTCCTCACTCGCTAGGACTCAGCCTCATCTGGCCTAACAGGGCTCCCCGGTGGGGCAAATCACCTCCCGCCATCCTGCTTAGAGTCACTGAGGCCACTGTAACCCTAAGTGGGCTCAGGAGGAGCATACATCTGAAAAGGTCTAGTGTATACATGAGCTTTTCAGATGTATACATGACAGTCTCAAATTTTTAATAACTACACAATAGAACCTTTTACAGGTTATAAAAGTAGCATGTCATAGTTATATAACAAGTGAGTTCATACCCAGTAATATATGAGTATGAGACTCTCCCTTTGCAGTCCCCCTTCTGACTATTTGGGTGCATCCTTCCACTCCTTTCTCTACTCATGCACCACATATGTACATCTTTTTTCCCTCCTCTAACCAAAATGAGATTTTGCTTTATACCTTAGTCTACAACTTGCTTGTTTGACTTTAGACTGTTTCATGGATAGCTCTCCATGTCAGCACATATGAGGTGTCATCTCTGTTTGTGGTTGCTTAACCTTCTGTAATAAAGATGTGCCGTAGTGTATTCAAGTAGTCATGTTTGGTTGAAGAGCTGGCCTATTTCTGATTCTTTGCTACCACCAAGTGTTTCGGCCAGCTGTGTATCTTGCTATAGATAAAGCTATAGAGATGCCCACACAGCATGTAAGAAACGATTGAGATTCCTGTCTCCTGGGAGATGTATTTCTGCAGGTTGGTTTTATCCAGCACAACATTTTTTAGTTAAAAGAGATAAACATTTAAAAGTTTTGATTGAAACTTATGATCGTTACAGGTGTTCTCCATCAGTAGATTCTAGAGGTACAGTTTGGCAGGGCAGGGATTGGAAGTGTTGTGATCTTGTATAGGTGTTGTCACACTAACCTCGACAAGGCTGGGACTCACTGGAGTAGACCAGTAGGAAGAACAAGGGAATTCCAGACAGAGGAATGCCCCTGGCCTGTCTCAGGGAAGGTAGGAGAGGAAGAACTGAAGCTGCTTTTAGAACACACTTATTTTCTCCTTTGTTTCAGAAGGTGTAGTTCCGACCTGATTTGGAAGTGGTCCATCTGCTCAGTGGCCAGAGCGTTTTTTCACACCTGGATGGTCAGGATTTCTTGTCATCTTTCTAAGGAGCCAGATCACTAACAGTCCATGTAGACCATCTGGGCCACATTTCATGTTACAGATGGGGAAACTGAGGCAGGAAGAAGGCAAGAACTTGCCCCGGGGTCACCCAGGAAGTTTTTGGCATGCTTGAGTCCCAAAGGATCTTCCAACTCCCAGGCTGGGGGGTACCAAGGGACCTTTATTTAGTATCACAGGAAGAGGGCCACAGGATCAGACTCTGGGTTTGCACCTGCTATGTGACTGGGGACACGTCTACCGTCTCTGGGACTCAGTTTGTCTGGAAACACCTTCACCCCAGTGCTGCCAGGAGGATTCCAGGAGATGACAGAAAGGGCAGCGTGTGCAGAGGCAGTTCTGAGGGCCTCGTGGGTCAGGCCTTGTAAACTGCATTCTCCACTTGCTCCCCAGCTGGTGTTCCCTCTCGAGTGGTTTCCGCTCAACAAGCCCAGTGTGGGGGACTACTTCCACATGGCCTACAACATCATCACGCCCTTCCTCCTGCTCAAGGTACTATCCCAGGCCCCCTCCTCTCCCTCCCTGCCCTCATTCCTTTCTCTGCCCTGCTGCCCAGCCCTGGGAGTACCCTGAATCAGGCTGTCCCCTGCCTGACTCTGGGGGCCGAAGGCTATGACAGAGGGGACGCGTCAAGGGCCTGAGGGCCCCAGGGGAGGCAGGGCTGCCTCTGCCTGGGAGGGATGGAGCAGGCTTCCCCAGGGAGGGGCATGTGGTTTGGGCCTCCACCTGATGTGCCTGGGGGTGAACTAGGAGAGACCTTCAGGCGGGAGTATCTGAAAACAAGGCTGGGCTTGAGAGCCATGTTTGGGGAGGCTAAGGCAGGAGTGGCTGGGTTGCTCAGGGAGAGGTCAGGGACCAGTTGGGCAGGCAGCTGGGGGCCGGAGGCAGGAAGGGCAGCAATGGAGGGTGAACTCTCTCCTTCGGACCGAGAGCCCTGACTTTGAGACACCACTGGGAACACAGAGATGTCTCTTAGAGAGCCCTCTGCTCTGCTGGCTTTGCATTTTGTCAAGTAAAGGCTCTTAAAACTACTGCCATTTACTGTCCCCGTCCTTTTATTTTTAGAGAGACATTTCTGAACTTCCTTGGTGGCTCAGACAGTAAAGTGTCTGCCTACATTGCGGGAGACCCGGTTCAATCCCTGGGTCGGGAAGATCTGGAGGAGGAAATGGCAACCCACTCCAGTATTCTTGCCTGGAAAATCCCATGGATGGAAGAGCCTGGTAGGCTACAGTCCATGGGGTTGTAAAGAGTCGGACATGGCTGAGTGACTTCATTTTCTTTCTTTCAAAGTAGGGAAGGTGTAATCATCTCTGAATTCGAAGGGGCCTTTAGTTAAATAACTTAATTTCAGAAACACCTGCCCCACATTGTTGTTTGCATGGCTCAGTTGCTCAGAAATGGGAGCAGCCCAGCCTCAACAGTCCAGCCCAGTCACCCCGAAGCAGAACTCGGGATGGTGGGAGGTCAGGGCCTGGCTTGCCTCTGGAAGGCCTGGCTGTCATCTCCAGCACGGTATATGGGTGTGTGTGACCTTGGGCAATGAGCTGGCCCCGCGGAGTGTGTTTCCTCTTGGGCCAAAGACGGTGCTCTTCCCCAGCACCTGCTGGGTTCACAGGGATCATGTAAGATGATGGAGGCTGGACTGACTCCCCTAAAGGGAACCTGCGTAAGAGGGGCTTTCTGGCTGGTGGCATCCATCCCACTCCAGGTAGGAGGGGGGCAAGCAGAGGGTGTCTCTGGTGGTAATGGCACCGGGCGTCATGCTGTGGGGCCTCCCTCTGACCTCAGCTCATCGAGCGGTGCCCCCGCACCTTGCCACGCTCCCTGATCTACGTTAGCATCATCACCTTCATCATGGGGGCCAGCATCCACCTGGTGGGCGACTCAGTGAACCACCGCCTGATCTTCAGTGGCTACCAGAACCATCTGTCGGTCCGTGAGATAGTGTCTGCCTACATTGCGGGAGACCCGGTTCAATCCCTGGGTCGGGAAGATCTGGAGGAGGAAATGGCAACCCACTCCAGTATTCTTGCCTGGAAAATCCCATGGATGGAAGAGCCTGGTAGGCTACAGTCCATGGGGTTGTAAAGAGTTGGACATGGCTGAGTGACTTCATTTTCTTTCTTTCAAAGTAGGGAAGGTGTAATCATCTCTGAATTCGAAGGGGCCTTTAGTTAAATAACTTAATTTCAGAAACACCTGCCCCACATTGTTGTTTGCATGGCTCAGTTGCTCAGAAATGGGAGCAGCCCAGCCTCAACAGTCCAGCCCAGTCACCCCGAAGCAGAACTCGGGATGGTGGGAGGTCAGGGCCTGGCTTGCCTCTGGAAGGCCTGGCTGTCATCTCCAGCACGGTATATGGGTGTGTGTGACCTTGGGCAATGAGCTGGCCCCGCGGAGTGTGTTTCCTCTTGGGCCAAAGACGGTGCTCTTCCCCAGCACCTGCTGGGTTCACAGGGATCATGTAAGATGATGGAGGCTGGACTGACTCCCCTAAAGGGAACCTGCGTAAGAGGGGCTTTCTGGCTGGTGGCATCCATCCCACTCCAGGTAGGAGGGGGGCAAGCAGAGGGTGTCTCTGGTGGTAATGGCACCGGGCGTCATGCTGTGGGGCCTCCCTCTGACCTCAGCTCATCGAGCGGTGCCCCCGCACCTTGCCACGCTCCCTGATCTACGTTAGCATCATCACCTTCATCATGGGGGCCAGCATCCACCTGGTGGGCGACTCAGTGAACCACCGCCTGATCTTCAGTGGCTACCAGAACCATCTGTCGGTCCGTGAGAACCCCATCATCAAGAATCTCAGACCAGAGACGCTGGTGAGCCCCCACCTCCACTGTGCGGTCTGTCCTAGAGGCCAAAGACATTGCCGACCCATCACAGGTGCCCCAGATAGAGCAGGTCGCCCCCATCCCCCCAACCCCAGGCCAAGATGCCCCCACCCAGATCCCCTCCTCCCCACAGGGAGGGACTGGGGGCAGTTGAGGGAGGCACGGGCAGGCAGGGGGAGGGCAGCCGGGGGCTGCGCTGCCCGACACCCCTCCTGAAGCCCCACCCTCTCTGCCTGGCGTCTGCTGCCCCCAGATCGACTCCTTTGAGCTGCTCTACTACTACGATGAGTACCTGGGCCATTCCATGTGGTGAGTGATGGGGCCCATGGCCCCGGCCAGCTCTGCCGCTGGCCGTGATGACGCTGAACAAGGGGCCCCGGGGTCTCAAAGTGTCCAGCCCAGCCGCTGGAGTGGCGTGCTCTTCCCCAGCGCGGGGCGCTGTCGCTCCTCTGGCTCCTGCCTCGCCGCCTTCTGTGCCCACTGACACGCAGTGTCCGTGGCGGCCACTAGAGGGCAGCGAGCGCCTGTCCTCCCAGGGCCGGGGCTGCAGCGCTGGTAAACAACTCCCCCCACGCTGGGGATAAGGATGGGGACCCAGAGGCAGGGAGGGAGCAGAGGAGGGCCGGCTGAACCAGGCTGGGGGCTGGGAGTAGGGGTGCTTTTAGTGCTGCTTCCTCCTCCGAACTCCCCTTGGAGCTCCTTCCTCCCACACCTTCACCCCACAGTGGAGGAAACCTCACAAATGTGGGCTCAGCCATAGGAGACGTGGGGCCGAGCTGGGGGCCAGTCTGTTCCAGACCCCGCTTTATCCCAGGATGAGCTGGGGCCGGTGGGAAGGGCTTTGTCCGTGGGCTGACAGCTAGTGCCAGAGCCACCCCTGGACGTGGGTGGCCCCACTCCCGAGCAAGGTGGGCTCGCTCGTGTCACACAGGCCCTACATTGTATTTCTGGGTTCTCTTTTGGGGCCGAGAAAGTCAGGGTGTCCTTGCACAGACAGGCCTCTTGCCGGTTCTCCCTGGCCTGTGCCAGGAGACCCTTCCCATGGAAGGCTGGGGAATGGAGGAGAGATGAACAGGGGCCTGGAGAAATGAAAGAGCAGGACGCACAGGGTGTGGGGCCACTGAGGGGAAGGTGGGGAAGGAGATGAGTGGGCGTGGGAACAGAAAGGGGGTGTTGTGCGAGCTGGCACAGGCACGTGGGGAGCAGCGTTATGTGTGGAGAGGAGAGAGGGTGGTACTTGGGTGAGCTGTGCGTGGAAGGGGTGAGGCTGGGGGCTGAGTGTGAGTGAAGGAGCTTCACAGAGCTCCTGGGAGGCCCCCAGGAGGTGCTGTTCCTCCCTTCACCCCTGTTTTTCCCCCAGACTGGGACCTCGGTCCTCTCCCTCCTCAGCCCTGCTGGGGCACCCTTTCCCAGGGCAGTGAGGGGCTGGGGGCTGCTGGTCTTAGGGTGAGTGTGTGGGGCAGAGAGAGTGAGAGAGACATACGCACACACGGGGAGTGAGTGAGGTGGCTGGGGCAGTGTGGGAGGAGGTCGCCCCCACACCCCTGCCTGTGGCTCGGATCTGCAGGCCTCGGCTTCCTTCCTCGACCCCTGCCCTGGAGAGGCTGGGAGTGCCCTCACCCACACGAAGTGAGACCGCACAGGGTGGTGCAGGCAGCCAGCCCTAGGACAGTCGGGGTGGGCTGGCCGGGCCGGCGGCCGCGCAGCTGAGCACCGGCTTCCCTGTTGCAGGTACATCCCCTTCTTCCTCATCCTCTTCATGTACTTCAGCGGCTGCTTTACTCCCACCAAAGCTGAGAGCTCAATGCCAGGGGCAGCCCTGCTCCTAGTGGTGCCCAGCGGCCTGTACTACTGGTGAGTGGGTGGCAGACCTGGAGTGGCAGGGAGGGGCCCCTTAGTGATCCAGTCAGTGGAATGTGCTTCCGACCACAGAGCTGCGGTGTGGACTCCCTGTTGGGGTCCCTGCTCCCTCCTCCTCAGGGGGGACTGGGACAGTGCCTCCTGGTGGCCGCTCCATGACCAGAAAGGCGGGCCTGAGTGTGGCCTCTCTACACTCAGAGTGTAACCTCAGGGCCCACAGAATCCACGTCGAAGCACAATTTCTGTGTGTGCTTAGTTGCTCAGTCGTTCCAACTCTTTGTGCGCCTGTGGACTGCAGCCCACCAGGCTCCCCTGTCCATAGGATTCTCCCAGGCAAATACTGGGGTGGGTTGCCATTTCCTTCTCCAGGGGATTTTTCCAACCTGGGGGTCGAACCTGCATCTCTTGTGTCTTCTGCATTGCAGGGGGATTCTTCACCCACTGAGCCATCAGGGAACCCCCAGGGAGTCTGTAAAG
>SJYC01002196.1:0-28713 GCA_006408675.1 Madoqua kirkii
TTTAGTCACCTTTACTTTTAAATTGCTGAGAACAAGTAGTCCTCATGGATTGGGTGAGCACTTCAATTTCTGTAGGTTTGACATTGCTACTGTTTTTGTAAGTGTGAGATTCATTACATCAGAAAATCAAAGATCTACCTGTCCATGTTAATGATCTTCACTTATAATACATTAGTTATTAGTGAAACATTAAAATATTTTCTGATCCCAAGAACATACAGAGCTCTCAAAAATAGCTCTCATTTGGACACCAAAAGAAATCTTTGAGTTGACCAAAATATTTCCAAAGTTCTTAGTTTTTAGTTTGAGAGTTCCACATTAAAGTTTAAATTAAAAAAGTTATAAATGTAAAATAATACAAATTAATAATTTTTAATAACATCTTAGAGGGTTCTTTTCTAGTATTATATGACTTTTGTAGATCCCTAAGAATCTTTTTAAAAACATCACTGTCAGTGAAGCTTACTACCTCTTTACGTGGAGACTAGGATTAGAGCTCAGGAAGATGAGGTGTTCACATAGGGTGCTGGTTCCCAAACTGTACTTCCTGACTGTCAGGGGAACTTGTTAAAAATACAGAAATTTCAGCCCCACTCCAGCCCTACTAAATCATAATCTTTGATGATGAGGTCTTACATCTATAATTTTAACTGGCTTCCCAGGCAACTGTAAATTATTCATACTATATCATCGGCCTACTGATTAAAAATTCAGTTCTAGAACTCAAGCTGCATATTGATTGAGCAAAATATAAATCGATTATGTTTAAGGAGTATCTTGAGATTTTGACTGTAAACAGTAGAGTTTTCCAGCATAAACACTAGTGCTGAAGCTCTTACAGGGCACCATACTTTGGCTGCTTAACACTGAGTTCTGCAAGTGAATCCAAAATAATTTTCAAATTTGCTTACGCAAACCGAAATGCACTACATTCAGGTATCACTCCACAGATCTGAGAATTTTATCAGTGTCATGTGTTATGCAATCACGAAGGTAAAGAAACTTAGAGAGGGTAAATGCATTTATCAAAATGACATGGGTGGTAAATAACGTACTGAAGATTTACACTTACAATTTTTGATTTTACTTGCAATACTTTTTTTTTAGTGAAGCATCACATCATAATTAGTTGAAGAGAAAGCAGATCTTTCTATTGAGGTAGTAAAAAAGTTTACATAAAATTGTAATTTCAGTGATAGCAGTGAATGAGAAAGTCACGCACTTGGAGATGTTAGTTACCCATAAAAATAACTAGTCATTCATTACATAGCTGAAACATTTCTCTACTTCTCTCTGCCTCAGTGTGTTCTAGAGTGACTTAACCATTCGGAGGAATAACAACAAAACAACAGCCAAATATTAGCTTTAGAAAATTTTCCAGAAAGAAAAGATGCATTTTTCTATTTCTAATCATATAAAATGAATAGAAATTCATTAAGTATACTGGAAATAAAAGCGAAAATAAACAAATGGGATCTAATTAAAATCAAAAGCTTCTGCACAACAAAGGAAACTATAAGTAAGGTGAAAAGACAGCCTTCTGAATGGGAGAAAACAATAGCAAATGAAGCAACTGACAAACAACTAATCTCAAAGATATACAAGCAACTTATGCACCTCAACTCCAGAAAAACAAATGATCCAATCAAAAAATGGGCCAAAGATCTAAACAGGCATTTCTCCAAAGAAGACATACGGATGGCTAACAAACACATGAAAAGATGCTCAACATCACTCATTATCAGAGAAATGCAAATCAAGACCACAATGAGGTACCACTTCACACCAGTCAGAATGGCTGCGATCCAAAAATCTACAAGCAATAAATGCTGGAGAGGATGTGGAGAAAAGGGAACCCTCTTACACTGTTGGTGGGAATGCAAACTAGTACAGCCATTATGGAAAACAGTGTGGAGATTCCTGAAAGAATTGCAAATAGAGCTGCCTTACGACCCAGCAATCCCACTGCTGGGCATACACACCGAGGAAACTCGAATTGAAAGAGACACGTGTACCCCAATGTTCATTGCAGCACTGTTTATAATCGCCAGGACATGGAAACAACCCAGATGTCCATCAGCAGATGAATGGATAAGAAAGCTGTGGTACATATACACAATGGAGTATTACTCAGCCCTCAAAAAGAATAAGTTTGACGCAGTTCTAATGAGATGGATGAAACTGGAGCCGATTATACAGAGTGAAGTAAGCCAGAAAGAAAAACACCAATACAGTATACTGACACATATATATGGAATTTAGAAGACAGTAATGATGACCCCGAAAGTGAGACAATATAAGAGACACAGAGGTATAGAACAGACTTTTGGCCTCTGAGGGAGAGGGAGAGGGTGGGAAGATCTGGGAGAATGACAACGAAACATGTATACAATCATATGGGAGATGAAGCACCAGTCTATGTTCAATACAGGATACAGGATGCTTGGGGCCGGTGTATGGGATGAACCGGGGGGATGGGCAGGGAAGGGAGGTGGGAGGGGGCTTTAACATGGGGAGATCGTCTACACCTGTGGCTGATTCATGTCGATGTATGGCAGAACCAATACAGTACTGTGAAATGGAAAAAAAAAAAAAAGAAACTGGTAGGAGGGGGTGGTATTTCTTTAACTGTAGACTTCTTCTGGTTTAGTTAAAAATAAAAGTAAACCTTTAAAAAAAAAAGAAATTCGTTAAGTGTCAATATGCATTACATTATTTGGCAATATAGTTGCAAATGGAAAAACTTTATGAGAGTGCATAAGAATAAAATAAGTATAATTTGTTAAATAAAATTGAATCAAAGTGAGTATACTTCATATTGAAAAATGTTACTTAATGGAATTAACAATCAAGCTGTCTCTGGCAAAAGCTAAAGGGGATTGTGGGCTATGAGGAACAGGCTTGATGAACTACCTGAGAAGGCACTGTGTGAAAAGGAAGGAAGAGCACACAGGACCAGAAACTCATGTGGTAAAGAATAGCAATAGAAAGCATGAAAACATCTGTGGGACTATTTACAATTAAGGTGTATATGAAAATGAAAACTCTTGAGAGTAAATTTGGGTTTGCTAATGAGAAAACCTATGCAATATAAACTTACAAGGAATTATTGTCAAAATGATGCATTTGCTTTAGTTAAAGTAGAGTTGAAGGGAAACACAACTGTTATATTATGGCCGATGGAATGGTATTAATAACTTTGTGTAAATTATTTTCAGAACTCATTCTTTTGACTCCAAACATATGAATGGAAATAACAAGCAATATAGATCTTTTCTGTCTGGGGGAATGTGTGTGTGAAAATATGAGAAGGAGACTGCTCATTTTATTTTGCTTTTTACATACACCAAAAGTTACAATTAAAACTATAATCAAGGCACAACCCACACCTTGACATTATGTCATAATGAGCAGTAAAATTACGTTCACCATGAGAGAGGTAACGGTTAATGAATCAGAACCTAGCTTTTATACATGACCTTACATTTCCTTTGTCAAGAAAATCCTGTGCCTTTTGGGATTTAGGTTTTGTTTTTGCTTGTTTTATTTATTTTTGTTTTGTTTTAATGTGAGGAATCACTGCAAATACATAGGTTTCATTTTTTTTCAAATAATTCCTTGTGAAAACGTGTGACTAATAAGACCTAGGTTATGTGATAAATATCACATGCATACTTTACACTACAGTCTTCCTTACCCATGATGAACACCTAAACCTTCAGCAAATGAAGCATTATTGATGATGCTCTATATCAATACATCATTTCTGCTAGTAACCTTGGTTGAAACAGAAAAAGTAAGAGAAAGCCAGCAGTGAAAACACACACACACATACTCAGAGAAATAGAAAACCTGAGACATAGCGAGGTTATCTAAAACCTGGTATATTTAACAAGATTCTGAGAAATGAAGATAGAAAACTGATCTTGAAACTGTGTGTATATAGACATGTATGTGCATGTGTGCGCAGTCACTTAGTCATGTCCAACTTTTGGCAACCCCATGGACTGCAGCCTGCCACTTCCTCTATCTATAGGATTTCCCAGGCAATACTGGAGTGGGTTGCCATTTCCTTCTCCGGGGGATCTTCCTGACCCAGGGATCAAACCCACATCTCCTGCATTGGCAGGCAGATTCTTTACCACTGAGCCACCTTGGAAGCCATATAAACACATATAATATTTATAATATAATGTATAAGTATGTTATAAAATTAAAATTGTGAAGTTACATAATGTGAAAGTCTAAAAGATGTTCTACATGGATTTTACTGACAAAAACAAATTTCTGTATTTTGCGCACATTTTGAAGATGCTCATCAAAAATTTGACTCTGACTTCAACCCCAATCTCCATTTCTTTCAGTTCTCCACAATTCTCTGCAAAGATTTTCTAATGTTCTTCCAAATTTTAATATCTATTCATAATTACTTACCTATGCAAGCACAACTTTCTAGAATAAACTACCATTATTCATTTTTCTTTCAAGCACCTACTCAACTCTCCAGATTAAGATCACTTGTCATTGCTTTTTCACAGTTGGATTCCACACAGATTTTATGTTGAGTGTTTTACCACAATTTAAAGATATGTATATATAATTATGTCCCTTAAAGTTATATCTTAGGGCTTCCCAAGTAGCACAGCAGTAAAGAATCCACCTGCCAATGCAGTGGATGCATGAGATATGGGTTCAACGCCTGAGTTGTCCAAAAGACCCTTTGGAATAGGAAATGGCCACCCACTCCCTGAATTCTTGCCTGGAAAACCCCATGGACAGAGGAGCCTGACAGGCTACAATCCATGGGGTTGCAAAAAGTCGGACATAAATGAGCACACACCCTACATCTTAAAATGTATCTCATTTCCACTGTTTCTACATTCACATCTCTGCTTTTCTCCTCCTGCCTCATGACCAGCTTCTCAATCAATGATCTTGCTTCCAGTCATGATAGTTTTATTCAATTTGCAAAGAATATCATGGTCTTTATTGTTTTCTCTCACTCAACTATTCTCTCTGCTTCAACTCTTTTTTTTTTTTTTAAATAACCCATCCCACATTGATTGCTCTGTCTCTCATCTTATCATTCTGTTCTTAGCATAAATGTGAATTTTCTCCGGAAATTTTCTCCCTTATATAATTTTGAAAGAAGACTAAACTTTCCCTATAATCACATACTACTAGAAGTGCTCATTTCAGTCTAATGGCCTCAGCCAGACTTCTTTAACACTTGTAAAATGATGTCTTCTAAATTGTTCACTATTTTATGTACTGAGTTTCCAGCATGGTGCCTAATCTAATTAGATTTGCTAAATATATCTTGTAGTAAGATTTCCATATACACATACACTAGCTCACTAATGCGAAAATGATCTACCGCATTAGGTGATGGAAGCATTTGATTAACAAGTATTTTAGTAAATCATTTAGGAGTATACCTCCTTGAACAATCAAGACAGACTGAGTTTAGAGCCTGGTCCATCATATATAATTTTAATGTTCAGCAACTTATCTCTTTTACCTCTCTATCATCATCTGTAACATTATATTATCAACATCATAAGGCTATCTTAAAGGTTAAATGAGGTAATCCATGTATGTCATTTAGCAAAAACCTAGTAGACACACACACACACACACACACACACACACACACACACACACAAATGGTAGATAATATTCATTGTTGTTGTCCAGTTGCTAAGTCATGTCTGACTCTGCAACCCCATGGAATGCAGCATGCCAAGCTTCCCTGTCCTTCACTATCTCCTGGACTTTGCTCAAATGAGTCAGTGATGCTGTCTAACCATCTAATCCTTTGCTGCCCCCTTCTCCTTTTGTCTTCAGTCTTTCCCAGCATCAGGGTCTTTTCCAATGACTTGGCTCTTTGTATCAGGTGCCAAAACATTGGAACTTCAGCTTCAGCATTGGTCCTTTCAATGAATATTCAGTTTGATTTCCTTTAGAATTGACTGATTTAATCTCCTTACTGTTCAAATTAATCTCAAGAGTCTTCTCCAGCACCACTATTTGAAAGCATCAATTTGAAAGCATGATGGACTCAATAATAAAATTGAAAAATTGATCTAAAGAGTGGAGGAGGGAAGAGGATGTCATATAAGAATTTTAATACCATGAGAGAAATGAACTCATTAAACCATAGGATTTGGAGATGATGAGACTGATGTCGGGATACTGTCTGTATCCCTGAGGAATAGCACACATATCCAGACATCTGAACCTTTTCTGGTGGGAGGCGGGTGCAAGTTAAATGAGTAAAGCTGAAATGTGAAAGGATATGGGTCATGTTCTGCAGGGACACCACATGCTTCTCTAATCCTGGGCTGGCAAGTGTCATCAAAGGGCCCAGACATACCTGGAGATACAGAGGCAGGTAGAGAAGTATTTGAGAGGCAGGTGTGCAGGGAAGTGTTTGGGTTTGAAATGAGCAGGGCACAGAGTAAGAGGTCTTGGTAGCTCAGCTCAAGTCCATAGTGGGGCCAAGGACATTAGTTTTAATTTCTGCTGCAAAACCAAAACCTAGGTGTGACAAACAGAATCAGTACAGAGGCTAGTAAAAACCTGATAGCTAAGGGTAAAAGAAAAAGGTCTGAAAACCTCTCCAGTGTCCAAATCCAATGCAAATAAAATGAAGAACGTGAGTATTTTCGGAAATGACTATATCTACAAACAGAAGAAACTGAAAAACCAAGAGTAACTTTTTATTAATTTTTTAAAAAATTTTCTGGGGAGAATTGGACTCTCAAATATAGGTTTATAATTATTATCATTTACTCATATGCATATTTATTTATTTTGTCATTATGGTTTGGTGAGTTTTTCCAGCTTTACTGAGACATATTTGATATAACATCATGTAAGTTTAAGGTTTTCTGAATTGTTGATTTGATACTCTTATACAGTGGCTCAGCTAGTAAAGAATCTGCCTGAAATGGGGAAGACCAGGCTTCAATCCCTGGGTTGGGAAGGTCCCCTGGAGAAGGGAAAGGCTACGCGTGACAGTATTCTGGCCTAGAGAATTCCATGGAGTATGTAGTCCATGGGATAACAAAGAACTGAACATGACTGAACGACTTTCACTTCACTTTACTGCATACAGTACAAAATGATTAAGATGGTAGAGTAAGCACAGAAATAGTGGAAAATAATAGTATGGGAAAGGCTAGAGAGCTCTTCATGAAAACTGGAGATACCAAGGTAACATCTCATGCAAAGATGGGCACAATAAAGGAAGAAGTGGTATGGACCTAATAGAAGCAGAAGACATTAAGAAGAGGTGGCAAGAATACACAGAAGAGCTATACAAAAGAGATCTTCATGACCCAGCTGGTCACGATGGTATGATCACTCACCTAGAGCCAGAAATCTTAGAATGTGAAGTCAAATAGGCCTATAGGAAGCATCACTACTAACAAAGCTACTGGGGTGATGGAATTCCAGGTGAGTTATTTCATCCTAAAATAGGATGCTGTGAACATGCTGCACTCAATATGCCAGCAAATTCGCAAAATTCAGCAGTGGCCACAGGACTGGAAAAAGTCAGTTTTCATTCCAATCCCAAAGAAAGGAAATGCCAAAGAATGCTCAAACTACCACACAATTGCACCCATCTCAAACACTAGTAAAGTAATACTCAAAATTCTCCAAGCCAGACTTCAACAGAATGTGAACCACAAATGTCCAGATGTTCAAACTGGATTTAGAAAAGGAACCAGAGGAACCAGAGATCAAGTTGCCAACCTCTGTTGAATCAATCATCAAAAAAGCAAGAGTTTCAGAAAAACACCTATTTCTGCTTTATTGACTATGCCAAAGCCTTTGACTGTGTAGATCACAACAAACTATGGAAAATTCTTAAAGAGATGGGAATAGCAAGCCACCAGACTTGCCTCTTGAGAAATCTGTATGCAGGTCAGGAAGCAACGGTTAGAAATGTACATAGAACAACAGACTGGTTTCAAATAGGAAAAGGAGTACGTCAAGGCTGTATGTTGTCACCCTGCTTATTTAACTTATATGCAGAGTACATCAACAGAAATGCTGAGCTGGATGAAGTACAAGCTGGAAACAAGATTGCCAGGAGAAATATGAATAACTTCAGATACACAGATGATACCACTTGTATATCAGAAAGTGAAAAAGAACTAAAGTGCATTTTGATGAAAGTGAAAGAGGACAGTGAAAAAGTTGGCTTAAAACTCAACATTTAGAAAACTAAGATCATGGCATCTGGTCCCATCACTTCACGGGAAATAGATGGGGAAACAGTGACATGCTTTATTTTGGGGGGTTCTAAAATTACTGCTGATGGTGACTGCAGCAGGGAAATTAAAAGATGCTTACTCCTTGGAAGAAAAGTTATGTCCAGCCTAGGCATCATGTTAAAAATCAGAGACATTACTTTGCCAACAAAGGTTCATCTAGTCAAGGTTAAGGTTTTTCAAGTAGTCATATATGGATGTGAGAGATGGACTATAAAGAAAGCTGAGTGCAGAAAGCTTTTAAACTGTGGTGTTGGGGAAAACTCTTGAGAGTCCCTTAGACAGCAAGGAGATCCAACCAGTCCATTCTAAAGGAAATCAGTCCTGAATATTCATTGGAAGGACTGATGCTGAAGCTGAAACTCCAAATTTTTGGCCACCTGAGGTGAAGAATTGACTCATTTGAAAAGATCCTGATGCTGGGAAAGATTGAAGGCAGGAGGAGAAGGGGACAACAGAGGATGACATGGCTGGATGGCATCACCGCCTCAATGGATGTGAGTTTGAGTAGACTCCGAGAGTTGGTGATGGACAGGGAGGCCTGGCATGCTGCAGTCCCTGGAGTCACAAAGAGTCAGACCAGACTGAGTGACTGAACTGAACAACTAACAACTGCATTGTCACATAATTACCTTTTCTGTTTAATGGTAAGGACTTTAAGATAGACTCTCAGCAACTTTCAAGTATATAATACATAGTTTTGGTTATAATCACTATACTGTACTTATTAATCTTATAACCAGTTTTTGTGCTTTGTGACCAACTTCTCCCCTTTTTCCTCACTCTGTAGTCCCTAGTAACCGCCAAGTTATTTCATAGATACTGAAAGGAGGTTTCATTTAAATCTATCTGAGTTGTAGGTTAAATAATGTAAGACTGTAACACAAGATTGTAGTGATCATTTGTAAACCATAGCAATCATGTTGTAACAAAGCAAAAGACGAACATCTAAGTGGATGACAGAAAATAACTTTTCACCCTGTTATCTTGGCAGGCTAATTGTAAACTTTGCCGCAAACTACTAGAGAAATGGCTTGAGTCAGTAGTGCTGGTAGGGAAGGGATAATGCCTGTGTGAGTGCCGAGTCTCTTCCACGGTGTCTGAGTCTGTGCATCCTATGGACTGTAGCCTCCCAGGCTCCTCTATCCACGGGATTCTCCAGGCAAGAATATTGGGTGGGTAGCCATGCTCTCCTCCATGGGATCTTCCTGACCCAGGGATTGATCTTGGATCTCTATGTCTCCTGCATTGGCAAGGGGATCTTGACCATCACTGCTACATGGGAAACCCAAGGGAAACCAGGGAGGATACAAATGGGGCAAGGCCCCACATTGTTGTGGGAGGTCAGAGAGCAGAGTATTCTGTACTGAACACTGTATCACCCTGGAAAATGCAGCATTCTTGCCTTTTGATCTAAGCTGTTTCATTCATCTCTTATTGTGTAATTGCCAGCTGTGCCTCGAATAACTGTTTATGAATATTATGCCAAGATTTTCTCAGAACTCAATAGAGGTACTCAATATAAGTACTGTATCCTACAAGATTCTTCAATAGTTTCTTTTTATTTATAATGTATACTGTTACTTATGTGAAAACATCTACCTGACACAAGATAAAGGCATTTGCCCTCACTGCATTTTAGTAACACTGTGTCCTTTTGTATTATAGCCATGGTACATTTGTACTACCTTTGGTACAAAATACCAATATTTTTCTGCATAACATACTTGATTTTATGGTCTAAATTGCAACAAACCAGATATCATCCTTCTCAAAACATATACATTCATTTAACTATCTATGTAAAGTAATTTTATTTAGAAAACCCTCTGAAATTAATTTGAACTTAAAATAAAGTACTAACAAGTATATGCTTTACATTTTAATATGCCTTTACATTTGAAGATGTGTATAAGAGACAGGCCATGCTCTCCTCCATGGGATCTTCCTGACCCAGGGATTGATCTTGGATCTCTATGTCTCCTGCATTGGCAAGGGGATCTTGACCATCACTGCTACATGGGAAACCCAAGGGAAACCAGGGAGGATACAAATGGGGCAAGGCCCCACATTGTTGTGGGAGGTCAGAGAGCAGAGTATTCTGTACTGAACACTGTATCACCCTGGAAAATGCAGCATTCTTGCCTTTTGATCTAAGCTGTTTCATTCATCTCTTATTGTGTAATTGCCAGCTGTGCCTCGAATAACTGTTTATGAATATTATGCCAAGATTTTCTCAGAACTCAATAGAGGTACTCAATATAAGTACTGTATCCTACAAGATTCTTCAATAGTTTCTTTTTATTTATAATGTATACTGTTACTTATGTGAAAACATCTACCTGACACAAGATAAAGGCATTTGCCCTCACTGCATTTTAGTAACACTGTGTCCTTTTGTATTATAGCCATGGTACATTTGTACTACCTTTGGTACAAAATACCAATATTTTTCTGCATAACATACTTGATTTTATGGTCTAAATTGCAACAAACCAGATATCATCCTTCTCAAAACATATACATTCATTTAACTATCTATGTAAAGTAATTTTATTTAGAAAACCCTCTGAAATTAATTTGAACTTAAAATAAAGTACTAACAAGTATATGCTTTACATTTTAATATGCCTTTACATTTGAAATAGGAAATATGGAACATGGAAGTTATATTTCTGTAAATAAAAATATATTGAAGGCCAGAAAGGTTTTTAACATTTTTAATAATTAGAAAAAATGCAAACACCCCCATAGAAAAACATAAGCAAATAATTAAGTAATTTGACGCTGAACAAGGGGCCCCGGGGTCTCAAAGTGTCCAGCCCAGCCGCTGGAGTGGCGTGCTCTTCCCCAGCGCGGGGCGCTGTCGCTCCTCTGGCTCCTGCCTCGCCGCCTTCCGTGCCCACTGACACGCAGTGTCCGTGGCGGCCACTAGAGGGCAGCGAGCGCCTGTCCTCCCAGGGCCGGGGCTGCAGCGCTGGTAAACAACTCCCCCCACGCTGGGGATAAGGATGGGGACCCAGAGGCAGGGAGGGAGCAGAGGAGGGCCGGCTGAACCAGGCTGGGGGCTGGGAGTAGGGGTGCTTTTAGTGCTGCTTCCTCCTCCGAACTCCCCTTGGAGCTCCTTCCTCCCACACCTTCACCCCACAGTGGAGGAAACCTCACAAATGTGGGCTCAGCCATAGGAGACGTGGGGCCGAGCTGGGGGCCAGTCTGTTCCAGACCCCGCTTTATCCCAGGATGAGCTGGGGCCGGTGGGAAGGGCTTTGTCCGTGGGCTGACAGCTAGTGCCAGAGCCACCCCTGGACGTGGGTGGCCCCACTCCCGAGCGAGGTGGGCTCGCTCGTGTCACACAGGCCCTACATTGTATTTCTGGGTTCTCTTTTGGGGCCGAGAAAGTCAGGGTGTCCTTGCACAGACAGGCCTCTTGCCGGTTCTCCCTGGCCTGTGCCAGGAGACCCTTCCCATGGAAGGCTGGGGAATGGAGGAGAGATGAACAGGGGCCTGGAGAAATGAAAGAGCAGGACGCACAGGGTGTGGGGGCCACTGAGGGGAAGGTGGGGAAGGAGATGAGTGGGCGTGGGAACAGAAAGGGGGTGTTGTGCGAGCTGGCACAGGCACGTGGGGAGCAGCGTTATGTGTGGAGAGGAGAGAGGGTGGTACTTGGGTGAGCTGTGCGTGGAAGGGGTGAGGCTGGGGGCTGAGTGTGAGTGAAGGAGCTTCACAGAGCTCCTGGGAGGCCCCCAGGAGGTGCTGTTCCTCCCTTCACCCCTGTTTTTCCCCCAGACTGGGACCTCGGTCCTCTCCCTCCTCAGCCCTGCTGGGGCACCCTTTCCCAGGGCAGTGAGGGGCTGGGGGCTGCTGGTCTTAGGGTGAGTGTGTGGGGCAGAGAGAGTGAGAGAGACATACGCACACACGGGGAGTGAGTGAGGTGGCTGGGGCAGTGTGGGAGGAGGTCGCCCCCACACCCCTGCCTGTGGCTCGGATCTGCAGGCCTCGGCTTCCTTCCTCGACCCCTGCCCTGGAGAGGCTGGGAGTGCCCTCACCCACACGAAGTGAGACCGCACAGGGTGGTGCAGGCAGCCAGCCCTAGGACAGTCGGGGTGGGCTGGCCGGGCCGGCGGCCGCGCAGCTGAGCACCGGCTTCCCTGTTGCAGGTACATCCCCTTCTTCCTCATCCTCTTCATGTACTTCAGCGGCTGCTTTACTCCCACCAAAGCTGAGAGCTCAATGCCAGGGGCAGCCCTGCTCCTAGTGGTGCCCAGCGGCCTGTACTACTGGTGAGTGGGTGGCAGACCTGGAGTGGCAGGGAGGGGCCCCTTAGTGATCCAGTCAGTGGAATGTGCTTCCGACCACAGAGCTGCGGTGTGGACTCCCTGTTGGGGTCCCTGCTCCCTCCTCCTCAGGGGGGACTGGGACAGTGCCTCCTGGTGGCCGCTCCATGACCAGAAAGGCGGGCCTGAGTGTGGCCTCTCTACACTCAGAGTGTAACCTCAGGGCCCACAGAATCCACGTCGAAGCACAATTTCTGTGTGTGCTTAGTTGCTCAGTCGTTCCAACTCTTTGTGCGCCTGTGGACTGCAGCCCACCAGGCTCCCCTGTCCATAGGATTCTCCCAGGCAAATACTGGGGTGGGTTGCCATTTCCTTCTCCAGGGGATTTTTCCAACCTGGGGGTCGAACCTGCATCTCTTGTGTCTTCTGCATTGCAGGGGGATTCTTCACCCACTGAGCCATCAGGGAACCCCCAGGGAGTCTGTAAAGCCTGGCAGGGTGGGAGGGGCGGCGGGCTGAATATCCCCCTCTGTGAAATGAGGATGATAGCAGGCTATCTCCCTTTTGGGACATGGTGAGAACCCAGAGTGGGAGAGAGGGACTCGTAAACCATGAAGCATCATGGAGACGACAAGGATACTTATGGGGGAATTCCATGGCTCGGGGCTTCCCACCTGGTTTCCTCTCCCCATTCCAGAGGACCAGGCCTCAGCCAGGCTCTCCCCTCTCCTCTGTCACGTCTGCTCTGGAAACAGGCTCCCCAGGGATTGTGGGTGTCTTAGAAAGGGTGGGTGTCCTAGCCCTTCTCTGGGGGGAAGCCTCCAGCCAAATGAAAAGGGCCTCCTCTCCTGGGGCCTTCTCCCCCACCTCCAGGGGCTGCCCTTGGCCAGCAGTGGGGGTTCATGAAGGTGAATCTATGTGCCCACTGAGGACAGGATTAGAAGAAATGGTGACAACCGCAGCTGGAGGGAAAGAGGTGAGAAGGGAGAAGAAGCGTATCCCATTCTTACCTATGGTGTATCAAAGCAGTGACAGCTACAGGGGGGCCAATCACTGAACAATGTGCCTTTATAAGACAGAGTTCTCATCAGTAACCTCGAGAGCTGGGGCCATTTATGCCACCTGTATAAGCAAGAAAACAAAGGCTCCAAGATGTCATGTAAATTCCCAAGGTGACCCAGCCACTCAGTTGCAGAGCTATGCAGTTGCTTGAGTGGGATGGCTCAGCATGGAGGCAGGGGAGTGGATGAATAACCTCTGTGAAGCCCTTCAGCAAGTGTTGCTGCATTCCTGGCCATATGCCAGGTGCTGCCCTGAGAGCTGGAGGGAACCCTGGGGAATGAGACTGTCCCAGCCTTCAAGGAGACAGTCATGACAACCCCATACACTGAAACTGCATCCCCAAACTTGGATGCCTTCAGGAACTAAACTGGTGATAGAAAGGCATCAAGTGAGGCAATAGGGAGTGGTGGGGACTGTGGCAAGCTGCGGGACCATGCTGTCTCTGAGCAGCTGCTTTCTCCTCATCAGTTATTGTCATGTGAGAATACAAACCTAATGTTAGCAGGGAAGTCAGAACTCCACGTGGGCAGGTAATCTGTTATTTAAATATTGGCAACGAACTCGACTTTTTGACAAACAGTAATTCTAAAAGCCAAATCCGAATGCTGTGTACTGGCCATGGCTCAGAGCGGAGCCCCTCACTTGACGCGCTCTTCTGACCGGCTGGGAGGGCAGCCTGGCGCTTGGGTAGAGGGCAAATGCTGGGCAGGAGGGACTGTCGGGGGCCCCCCACCCCTCAGTGCCCGCCTGCCTCCTCAGGTACCTGGTCACCGAGGGCCAGATCTTCATCCTCTTCATCTTCACCTCCTTTGCCATGCTGGCCCTCGTCCTGCACCAGAAGCGGAAGCGCCTCTTCCTCGACAGCAACGGCCTCTTCCTCTTCTACTCCTTCGCCCTCACCCTCCTGCTCGTGGCGCTCTGGGTCGCCTGGCTGTGGAATGACCCCGTCCTCAGGAAGAAGTACCCGGGCGTCATCTACGTCCCCGAGCCCTGGGCCTTCTACACGCTCCACGTCAGCAGCCAATACTGAGTCCTGGGCACAGGCCCCTGGAGCTCTGTGGGTGGGAGATGGCTGGTTGAGAGTGAATGTCGGGAGTGTGTGCATGTGTGCACCCACTGGGGATGGACGGCCGAAGGTGTCTGAGTGTGTGGAGTGTGTGCATGTGTGCACCCACTGGGAATGGACGGCCGAAGGTGTCTGAGTGTGTGGAGTGTGTGCGTGTGTGCAGCCACTGGGGATGGACGGCTGAAGGTGTCTGAGTGTGCGGAGTGTGTGCATGTGTACACCCACATGTGTGTAGCCCACAGCTGAGAGTGTGGTGCCTGTGGATAGGGGTCTGTGTGTGTGTGTGTGTGTGTGTATGTGTGTGTGCGTGTGCACGCGTGCCCGAATAGGGGTTTCTGTGTCTGTGTGTGTCTGTGTGTGTCTGTGTGCCTGGAGAGCATCACTGTGGGACTGAATTGTTTCGGTTAAGTTTCCGTTTGGCTTAGCTTTTTTTCGTGATGGGATATAGTCTGAGGCAGTGTGTCCAGACCAAGAGCTGGGCCCGGCCTTCCCATGCACGCGAGAGTCGGGCCTTCTCACTCTCACTGCTCAGGGCTGTCTCTTCCTCCTGGGTGTCTCCCGGTAGCTGTAGGGGAGAGGCCTGGGTGGGGCAGAGGTCAGAAGGGAACTTAGCCTGTCACCTACACCTGGCTCACCCCTCTGACCACCTGACCCTGAGGCCAGGTCGCAGGGGTTCCGTGAACTTGCTGTGTACTCATTTGCAATGCACCCCCTTCCCTGGGCCATATTTGCAGCAGATGGTCCCAAGTCGGCTGTGGGCTGGTTGCCATCTCCTCTCAGGGCAGCCTTGGGAGGGGTGAATAGTTCCTCCTTGTCCCTGCCTTCTTCAACCCTGGGAGGGGTATGTGCACCCCAGATCCTCACCCCACTGCGGGCTGTGTGGGGTGGGGAGCCAGAGCCAGCCCTCCCCCAACTGCCAGCCTGATCTTGGGGTCTGGCAGTGGTCGTTCCCAGCCACCTTCCTCTCCCGGGAACTCGGTCTCTGTCCCACCTTCAGGATCGTGGCACCCGCTTCGTTCACCTGCCTAAGGTTTCTGAGCGGCCGCTGAAGGCAGAGTTCTCAGGTACTTGCACTCATTAGAGGCAGACATCATGGGGCTCTCGTCAGCGTGTCTCAGCCTGAATCCGCGCCTCCACCAGCGGCCCTGCTCCAGAAAAAGGGGCCATGTTCTGGCAAGATGCCCCCTGCCCAGCACCGGGGCCAGGCACGCAGCCTCGCTTCCCGGCATTGCTGGCCTGCATGCAAGCGAGGGGCTCAGGGGGGCTGCCTCGCCTTCCCTGCCCTCCCCTCCTCTACTGTGCTCCCAGGGACTCTGCCTCCAATCCTCCTTTCATGTAGGGGTCCCCCAGCCCTGGTCAGTCCCTGTCACCTGGCAGCATCAAGGGTGAGCAGTGTGAATAAAGGCAGTGTGGAGCCAAGCCCCACTGGCTGCTGCTGCTTCCTTGGGGTGTGAATTTGGGAGGCAGGAGGAAGAGGGTCCCTGGAGCAGGGGAGTGGCCTGTCTGGGGCCTGGCAGCAGCCCTGGGCTGACCCCGAGGGCCTGCTCGGCCCTCTCTGGCTGAAAGCAGGTGCTGCCTTGCCCCCTGGCCATCTGTGCCACTCAGTGGGATCCTGAGTTTGAGGCTCACCAGCAAGAAGGGCTTCCTCTAGGTCCCAGCTCTCTTTGGAGGAGGCTGAGGGTTGCGGGGCTGGGGCTGGCAGAGGGCGTCTGCAGATGGAGCCCCCAAGCCGCGCTGCTAGTGTCTTCTAGAAACTGAAGCAGAGAAGATGTCCTTTGGGCGGAGGTGGGGGCAGGTTTTTGGCGGGCTGGCACTTAGCCTTGGGCAAGTTGCATGACCCCTGGAGGCCTCAGCCCTTGATCTTTGAGGGCTTCTGCCTCACCACCCAACCACCAGAGGCTTTATGCTCTCCCATTCCTGGAACCCACAAGACATCTGCACTGGACAGGAGACGCACAATCGTAGGCTGTACTGTGATGAGAAAAACAGCTTTTAAGGAAAGCAGCTTTGTTTTTCAGAGTTGCTGCTGAGGCTTTTACAGTGTGGTAGCCTTCCTCACTGCACAAAAAACTGTACAAAAAAGATCTTCATGATCAAGATAACCATGAGGGTGTGATCACTCACCTAGAGCCAGACATCCTGGAATGTGAAGTCAAGTGGGCCTTAGAAAGTATCACTATGAACAAAGCTAGTGGAGGTGATGGAATTCCAGTTGAGCTGTTTCAAATCCTAAAAGATGATGCTGTAAAAGTGCTGCACTCAATATGCCAGCAAATTTGGAAAACTCAGCAGTGGCTATAGGACTGGAAAAGGTCAGTTTTCATTCCAATCCCAAAAAAAGGCAATGCCAAAGAATGCTCAAACGGCTGCACAATTGCACTCATCTCACACGATAGTAAAGTAATGCTCAAAATTTTCCAAACCAGGCTTCACCAATACGTGAACTGTGAACTTCCAGATGTTCAAGCTGGTTTTAGAAAAGGCAGAGGAACCAGAGATCAAATTGCCAACATCTGCTGGATCATGGAAAAAGCAAGAGAGTTCCAGAAAAACATCTATTTCTGCTTTATTGACTATGCCAAAGCCTTTGACTGTGTGGACCACAATAAACTGTGGAAAATTCTGAGAGAGTTTGGAATACTAGACCACTTGACCTGCCTCTTGAGAAACCTATATGCAGGACAGTTAGAACTGGACATGGAACAACAGACTGGTTCCAAATAGGAAAAGGAGTATGTCAAGGCTGTATATTGTCACTCTGCTTATTTAACTTCTATGCAGAGTACATCATGAGAAACGCTGGGTTGGAAAAAGCACAAGCTGGAATTGAGATTGCCGGGAGAAATATCAATAACCTCAGATATGCAGATGACACCACCCTTATGGCAGAAAGTGAAGAGGAAATAAAAAGCCTCTTGATGAAAGTGAAAGAGGAGAGTGAAAAAGTTGGCTTAAAGCTCAACATTCAGAACATGAAGATCATACCATCTGGCCCCATCACTTCATGGGAAATAGATGGGGAAACAGTGTTAGACTTTATTTTGGGGGGCTCCAGAATCACTGCAGATGGTGACTGCAGCCATGTAATTAAAAGACACTCCTTGGAAGAAAAGTTATGACCAACCTAGATAGCATATTCAAAAGCAGAGACATTACATTGCCTACAAAGGTCCATCTAGTCAAGGCTATGGTTTTTCCAGTGGTCATGTATGGATGTGAAAGTTGGGCTGTGAAGAAAGCTGAGCGCTGAAGAATTGATGCTTTTGAACTGTGGTGTTGGAGAAGGCTCTTGAGAGTCCCTTGGACTGCAAGGAGATCCAATCAGTCCATTCTAAAGAAGATCAGCCCTGGGTGTTCTTTGGAAGGAATGATGCTAACGCTGAAATTCCAGTACTTTGGCCACCTCATGTGAAGAGCTGACTCATTGGAAAAGACTGTGATGCTGGGAGGGACTGGGAGCAGGAGGAGAAGGGGACGACAGAGGATGAGATGGCTGGATGGTATCACCAACTCAATGGACATGAGTCTGAGTGAACTCCAGGAGATGGTGATGGGCAGGGAGGCTTGGCGTGCTGCAATTCATGGGGTAACAAAAGAGTCAGACATGACTGAACAACTGAACTGAACCCTCACATCCAGAGTGTAGACATGAAGACTGGAGTTTAGGATACCTGCCGCAAATTCCTGCTTTGCTTTTCCCAGGCACCTTTTACACCCATGAGAAGTTAGTGACATCCGCCCCCACCGCCTTGGGAGTAACAGATGCCTGCTGTCCTGCTCAATAGCACCTCCTCAGGACCTGCGATGAGGACGGCCCTTCTGGCTCGTTGGGCCCCCTGGCTTCCGGGATCTGAAATAGTGAATTTTGTGATTTCACGTTCCTGGTGGGGATGTATAGCAACTTATTTAGTTGCTAAGTGTCCTACTGTGCGACCCCACGGACTGTAGCCTCTCAGACTCTTCTGTCCATGCCATTTTCCGGGCAAGAATGCTGGAGTGGGTAGCCATTTCCTTCTCCAAGGGACCCTCCAGGCGATCTTTCTGACCCAGAGGGTGAACCCACATCTCTTGCGTCTCCTGCATTGGCAGGGAAGCCCAACTGCCTTCAATCAAAAGGACCCCATGGGTTTCACTTCTCCAGAGTGGGAGCTGGATGCTGAAGGTGCTGCCTGCTGCCCCCACCCCCTCACTCAGCAGGTCACAATCTGCACAATCTTAATTCAGTAAGCCAGCTCCAGCCTTGGCCTCTCAAAGCACAAGGGCCCCACCTCCCCAGTAACCTCAATTTTCCCCTACATTGATCCCGTGTTTCCTCCAAACCCTGTCCCAGGCCCTTTCTCCATACAAGGACTTAATGGATATCACGTAAGTGGGCACACATCTGATTGTGGGGTCTGAGGCTTACACAGTTTTGAATGTGCTTGATAAGAAAACTTTTTAAAAAGTGAATAAAATTAGATATGAAAGAATATTTAGAATGGAAAAGATATCAGCAAATTATTGGAGCTTGGAGATTCCTATCCCTCTTGACAGATCTCTTTGGGAAGTTGCCTGGAAATGTTTTCCAAGAAATACAGGAGAGGCTTGGCCTTGAGAGGCTTGGCACACTGATAGGTGGGTCTGGGGTGATCGCGCTGGTGGACAGCAGTGACTGGCCTGTATCCAATAGCATCTGGATAAATCCGGTGGAAACCACGAGAGGGCGTGCTGATGGCCGCACGCCCCCTGTGGGGAAAGCGCTGCAATAGCGACCAAGAAAACCAGTTTATGGGCCAGGAGACTCAGGAGCTGGCCTGTGAAAGATGACATGCTGCTGCTGCTGAGTCGCTTCAGTCGTGTCTGACTCTGTGCGACCCCATGGACTGCAGCCCACCAGGCTCCTCCGCCCATAGGATCTGCCAGGCAAGAGTACTGGAGTGGGGTGCCATTGCCTTCTCCCGAAAGATGACATAGACACTGGCATTTCCACCAGCCCTACAGCCCTCCTCCCCTGCTACTGGGCTAAGCGGGAGGATGGATGGACTACTTACTTAGCCAGCAAGTGGGACAGGAAATCTGCTCTCTGACATGTGAACTAGGAGGCCAACTCGAGCCTTCCACATATAATTGAATATTCCAAGAGCAATTGACCCAGAGACTACGCCATGGTAACCCCAAAGCAACTAGTGAGCACCATCCAAGTGCAACTGTTTTTGTCGTGACCACAGAATCTTCTCCCAGGGAAACACAGTATATGCCATGGCCTGGGACTGGCAGGTAAGTTTCTGGTGGTGTGGGTTTGCCACTTCTTGGGGAATAGGATTAGGAAGAGGCTTACAGACTTCACCTGTCCTCCACTCAGCCCTACCTGAGACCACTCCTGAGGCCTCTAATCCAGGCCTGCACTGGAAAGTCACTTCTATGACCCTTACGACCTGTTAGACGCCCCTGCTCCGGGCTTCGGCGCCAGCTGTGGGGACTGCAGGCTGGGATGCCAACCGCAGGCTGGGGTGGTGCGACCTCAGAGCGCTGTCACTGCCTGTGCGTTGCTTCACGGCCACGATCTCCCCTGTACTGTGCTTGTTAAGCATCTCCATTCTTCCCTAGCCGGAGCAGAGGGAATCTGTCTGGGGGCCAGGTGACAGTGGTGGCCTCACCATCTTCTTTGTTTAAGGCTGTGCCGTCTGCGTTGTTGCGCGCGGGCTTCCCCTAGCTGGGGAGGGTGGGGGCGGCTCTAGGTGCACGGGCTTCCCACTGCAGAGGCTTCTCTTGCTGTGGAGCACAGGCTCTAGGCACGCGGGCTGCAGCAGTTACAGCGCAGGGCTAGTTAGTTGTGACTCTGAGGCTCTGGAATGTGCAGGCTTTGGTAGTTATGGCGCAGGGCTTAGTTGCTCTGAGACACGTGGGATCTTCTTGGACCAGGGACCAAACTCGTGTCCCCTGCATTGGCAGGTGGACTCCCCACCATTGAGCCACCAGGGAAGTCCTGGCCTCTCCACTGGCGAGTCTGACAGCAGGGCCTCCCTCCTCTGGACTTCCATGAAAAATTCACCCAAACCTGGCTCACGTCTTAGGGAATTACTATCTTTAGCTTTCTTTGTGTCTTACTCTTGATTGTGTGTACACTCAGTCGTGTCCGACTCTTTGCGACCCCCTGGACTGTGGCCCACCAGGCTCCTCTGTCCATGGGATTTCCCAGGCAAGAATACTGGAGTGGGTAGCTGCTTCCTATTCCAGGGGATCTTCCTGACCCAGGGATCGAACCGGTGTCTCTTGGGTCTTCTGTGTTGGCAGATGGTTTCTTTACCACCGCACCACCTGGGAACTCTTGGTATTATTCTGGCTACTGTTATCATGGGGTTGCAAAAGAATCGCAAACAACTTAGAGACTAAACAGCAAGAACAACAATCTGTAATTATATTTGTGATCTCTGGTTACAATGCACGTCTGCATACCTGACCCCAGAGATATCTCAGAAAAGGGGCAGGGCCAGGATTATAAGAGTCGTGCAAGATGTGTGGGTTGTGTGTCTGGGCCACTCAAGATGGCTGTTCACTTGCTGTCTGTGTATCTCCTGCTCCACCTGTCCCTACTTCACGCACAGGGCTGTCCACTCCTGTTCGTCACAGGCCTTTATCTGTGACTGTCTACATGCCTGCCCCTGCCCCCAGCTGGTTTCCCTGGTAACTGATGAGCCCATCTGAAGTCAATGCTCTCTATAACTGGTAGCCGCCTCCTCCTCCAGGGCAGCAGAAGGCGCGCCGTGTCCTGCCTGCCGTCTGCCGTCCACAGTGGGGTGTCAGCCCAGGATGTGGCTTCAGATCTGTAAGATTCCTCAGCTGATAAGTTGTTGTCTGTCTGTGGGCTCTTTGGCCTTGAGGCTGGGCTACTATAAGGCTGCAGGACCTCAGGGTACAGCCCAACGGTCACGTCTCCCCCAGGAGCCCTTTCCAAACACAGGGTGATTCCATGTGAGCCCAGGCCTGGCTCTTCAGGCTTCCCCTCAAGCATCCGCTCTGTGCCCCAGGCCCTGCCAAGGCCCCGCCTGACGTCCCCTCTCCTCTTCTTCCTGTAAGTCTCATAGAAGCTCCCCTCCTTTCCTGCTCCCACCAGCCTTTCCTCAGCCCCAACTGGGAGGAGTCAGAAACCTCCAGCTAAAACTTGCTGGGTCTAGAAATGGGTGTGAAGCCGAGGAAAAGAGAACCTTTCACAGGGAAATGGTCAGAGGACAAAGACAGCCCCCCTGCCCCGATCCATGTAACTTCTGCAAATCACCAAAGGGTCCCTCTGCACACATGCAGCCCTTTCCAGGCCCCCAGTCCAGGAGCCCTAGTGCAGTGCACAACCTGTGTGGCCGTACCCGCCGGTCCCGACAGACTGGGCGGGCCCTGGAGTCGGGGCCCCAAAGGCAGGGCAGCCACAGCCGTGGACACGGGACACAACAGGGATCTGGGAGAAGGAGGGGGGAACCCGGCTGTGCCCAGCGCTGCAGCTCCATCCCCCCTTCACTTCCTCAGTGGGTGTGGGAGCGGTGGGCTGGGACAAACCACTGAGAAATGCGGAAAGTCTGCTGGAAGGGGTGGGAAGTGCAGTGGGGAGTGGAGGGGAAGGAAGAAAAGGGGGAGACTTCCGGAGCAGGAGAGTCACTTAAGAGGTCTCCCTCCTAGTCCCCTGAGTTGCCTGTGGTGGGGCCAGAGACCTCAGCACGGGCACCTACCACACCCCCAGAAGAAAGGGAGGGAACTGACTCACGCTGAAAACAGACCATCTGGCCATTGACTCTCAACATAAGGCCAGGATGCTGAGGCACAGAGCTGTGGAATGGGCACCGAGGTCTTCCTCAGAGGGGCCTTTCTCTCCTGTGTGTGGCATCCAGGGCTCTGGCGGAGGAGGTGGCTGTCACTGGGCTGTGGCGTCACGCAAGGTTTCCTTCCCATATTAAAAAGCAGAGACATTACTTTGTTGACAAAGGTCCGCCTAGTCAAGGCTATGGTTTTTCCTGTGGTCGTGTATGGATGTGAGAGTTGGATTGTGAAGAAGGCTGAGTGCCGAAGAATTGGTGCTTTTGAACTGTGGTGTTGGAGAAGACTCTTGAGAGTCCCTTAGACTGCAAGGAGATCCAACCAGTCCATTCTAAAGGAGATCAGCCCTGGGCGTTCTTTGGAAGGAATGATGCTAAAGCTGAAACTCCAGTACTTTGGCCACCTCATGTGAAGAGTTGACTCATTTGAAGAGTTCATCTGACTCCCAGAGTTCAGTTGACTCATTTCCCTGATGCTGGGAAAGATTGAGGGCAAGAGGAGAAGGGGATGACAGAGGATGAGATGGTTGGATGGCATCACTGACTCAATGGACATAGGTTTGAGTGGACACTGGGAGTTGGTGATAGACAGGGAGGCCTGGCGTGCTGTGGTTCATGGGGTTGCAAAGAGTCGGACACGACTGAGCAACTGAACTGAACTAATGAGGTGGTGTGTGATGGGCCTAAAGGGGGTGTGCAAAGTGCCCAACACCTAGGAGGAGACTATTTAGCCCAGAGTGCAATTCTCAGAGAGAAATACCCCTGAAGGCAGGCCTGGGGGGACCCAGCGATCCCCTCTCTGAGTGACCCCTTCTTAGTGTCCACAGAGGGCTCCCAGGAAGGAACAGCGGCCCTTGTCCTCTGGCTACAGAACCTCAGCTTCCCAGTGCGGGACCAAGTGCCGGGGAAGCCCCGGGGCAGCTCCCATCTCTCAAAATCCAGCCTGCCGCAACCCCACAGCCAGGCATCCACAGAGCACAGGAAGCTGGAATCTGACCCCTGGCGGCCGGCCTGGTCTCCATGGCAGCTGTGGATTTATTACCGGGCCTCCACCCGGCTGGGCGGACTTTCGACTTGAAGCCGGGAAGAAGGGGAACGGGAAGGCAGTTCTGGGAGCAGCGAGCCCACGGGTGGCAGCTGGAGGCCCTGCGATGGTGAGTGAGGATCTGTGTGGCCTGGCCAGGCTGCCCTGGGCTGGGGAGGCAGTGGGCTTTCATGGAGTCCCTTCCTGACTGTTCTCCTCTCTCTGCTGCAGGCCAAGTTTCTTTCCCAGGACCAAATTAATGGTAGGTTTGGTTTGTTCTTTCATTAGCAACTCAACAGTAAAATATGGGTCTCATTAGGCAATTTCCTCTGCTCATGTTTTGTTGGTGGGAGAGCTGGGCCCACCCATGAGCCAGGGGCCGACTGCTACCGGGAAGGGCCTGGTGGAGGGGCGGGGGGATAAGGCTTGGAGGTAAGAACTGTCCAGAGTACAAGAGTCAGTGTGATTTGCAAGAGGGCCTGACAGGAGAGGGAGCACTTCGGTTCTCCTGCAGAACTTGATCGTTGGGGGTGGAGGGGGAGAGGGGCTGGTCGGAGAGACACCAACTGGTTGTGACTGAGGGCCCCAGCTGAAAAGGGGGCTTTGTAACTGGCTGAGAAAGAGAACAGGGCCCAGGGCTGTGCCCTCGGAAAGGGTGCTTTGTTTAGGCTGTGGGCCTTAGTCTCCCCATCTGTAAAGAGTGAAGGCCAGTGGAGGTGGCCTCAGAGGTCCCTCTGCCCTGACGGCAAGCCTAGTGTTGGCATCTGGAGCATTTTATTCCCTGAATCCCCCAACCTGCTGCCCCAGGCAGCTTCAGTTTCCCACAGTGCCTGGTTCTGTTTCATGAGGCCAAGCCGACAGAGTTGGGTTACACAGAAGCCAGGGGCCAGACCCGGCTAGGGAGGCTCAGCTGAGCTCAGGCAAGGAGATGAACTGAGGGTTGGTTACCTGGGCAGAATTTGCAGAGTTCTGGTTACCAGCAGCATCTATAAGGGAGAGAGGGTAGGTGCATTGCAGGCGCCTCCCCATAGGCCCCTTGATATTCTTACCCCTCCAGGGGGACCGAGCAAGGACTCTTAAAATCCAAGGCCCAGGGTAGGGGCCTCTCCTACCCAGTCTTAAGACAAGACTTGATGAGTCTTGGGGCTGGAATCTAGCTGTCAGTGTCCCCCCACCAAACGTGGTGCTGACCCTCCCTCTGGGGCCTCTGAATCTCCCAGAAAGGAAGAAGGTAAGTTTCCCTTTGTATCCTAAAGTTTGACACAAAGAAAGGGACCACAAACGTTCAGGAAAGAAAGACTGCTTGAATGGGAAGACCAGGGACCTTGGAGGCAGTGGACCTGGGCTCCAGTCACCTCTGAGCCTCAGTGGTCTCATCTGTGAAGTGGGAACAATGACACTGCCTCATCAGGCTCCTGTGAGCAAGAGACAGAGCAGGTGGCAGGCACGCACCTGACTCTGTGCCTGGACGTCACCCAGATGTAAGCCGGGGCCAGCTTGCTCTTGCTAGCATGAGCTACGTGGTACACTTTTAGGAATTTTGTGAACCATTATTAAATAAAAGAAGATGAAAGAATGTCCCAGTCCCTTCGTCTATACAAAAGTTTTTAAAAGATAGCTCTGTTGCAATTAGTAGTGCTGAAGATTTGAAAGACTTCAGTTTAATGGATGTAATTTGCACAAAGGTGAGGAATAGTTTAATAGTAGATCACTCATCAGATGTAATGACAGTGTAGTCACTGGGAAAATAGTTGCATTCATTGGCCTGCAGCTTACCTCACTTATGGTTAAATCAAAATTGTAGGTTGGCAATGGATACAAGAGCTGGCAGAAACTCACTTGTGATAATCAATTGGCTAGATGGGATTTATAATCAAAGTATTTTTATTACTTGAAAGTTGGATGCTATACATCTGTAAGTCTATACCATGTACAGATGTCATCAGAGTTGGTTCCATTCTCAGCACAGCTGGCATTATCCTGGGTCTGGGGAGGATTCTTTCTTGCCTTGGGGTATTTGCATTTTCAAAGGGAAAACTTAAAGGGGATTTTAATCCAGTTTATTTAACCCAATTTATTCTTTCATCAACAATTATGAGTCCTTTTTTTGTGCCAGCCCCGTTCTAGGGACTAAAAATATAGCAGTGCACATCGGAGCCCCAAATCCTTGTGCTCACAGGGTTCACCTGTGTGGGGAGGTGGGGACAACAAAGGAAAGGAGTAAACGGGATGTTGCACGGCAGGCAGGTCTGTCAGGAGAAGGGCCTGGCAGGGACAGCAAGGAGGTGTAGAGGTCATGGAGGCGGGGCAGGAGTAGAAAGAGAAGAGCCCTACTGTTTCAGGGCCGGCCTCCAAGTCCAGAGGACTCCCCAGATCTTTAAAGCAGGAAGACACATTTTAGGTAACTGGGGAGGAGATGGGCCCCCAATTGACTCTAGCCCTGCTGATACCAGAGGCCATAGGCCCCCAAGAACAGAGTATGGGGGAGGCAGTTTGCCTCCTGTGGAGTCTGGTCCATTCTCGGTCCCAAGAGTGTGATGTCCCCACCTGGCTACTGTCATAGGATGGGGTCTCAGGAAGGTAGTGGGCCCACCCATTGGGCAGAGGCAAACCCAGACACAAGGTAAGCTGGGGTGGCCAGGACAGGTCCCCTGTAGGTGGGCGGGGGCTGAGTTCAAGCCCTGCGTGCAGGGTGGCCCTCTGTCCCTGTCCCCACTGGCGCTGGGCCCTTAGAGGGAATCAGGTTTCACAGGAACCAGTGAAGGCCTGCTTCCCTGGGCCACTCTGGTTCCTGCCGCTGGGTCCTGTTGGTGGTCTGCCCCTCCAAAGCCCAGGCTCTGGAAAGTTCTGAAAGGGCGGGAGGTTCCCCTTCAACCTCTGCACAGGCATAAAGGCAGATAATTGTCTCTAAACCCCACCGCCTGGCCTGCCTTTGATTAGCAACGCCCCTGAAATCCTAGGCTGCTGGGAGTGGCCCTAATGAGGCAGCATGAAGGGGCCCTGGCCTGGGCGTCCTCTGCCACCTCTCCCGCCTTCTGGTGGAGTTCCAGCGTGGCCTGGGCAGAGCAGGCTGCCCCTGCCCACACTGCCAGGAGCCCTTGGCTGCTCCAGCCTTCCTTGCTCAGTCTGCACCATGGGAACAACTAGGGTCCCTCCCCACAGGGCCTCAGTGAGGATGACACAAGGGCCTAGGGGAAAGCGCTAGTAGTGGGAGCTGCTTTTGCTGGTTTCGTTACCATCCGCTCAGAAGCTGCTGGTCCCAGCCTCTGAGGAGCCAGCTGGCTGTGGGAAGTGGGAGAGAGCAGGGTGCTAGGCAACAGTGCAGGGCCCGGCACGCTCCCAGTGGGGCTCAAGCTGGAGCTCTACCCCAGGGGTCCCGGGGGCTGCACGAGAGGGGCGTTTGGCCAGTTCCACCCCCACCCTTGTGGTCAGGGCCTCTGTGAGGACCCCTTATCTTCCCAAGCTCCTAGCTGGCCTCCCTGTGCCTCCAGGGCTTGGGGTCAGGGCAGATGTGGTGGGGGCTGGTTCCACTGGGCTGGGGAGCTGTGTATCTGCAGGCCACTTCACCTCCAGAGGGGAGAGAGGGTTCAGGGAGAGCAGTAAGGAAGATCTCTGCGGAGCTGGGAGGACGTCCGGGCAGTGCCTGTTGAAGTCTTGAGTGGGGCCTGGGCCTGTGTGAGAGCGCAGCTTGAGAGTCAGCAGCCTGGAGACCGGCGGCAGCAGCAGTGGACTCAGAAGCTCCCAGCTGTGATATCTGTCACCACGTATGATGGCCTCTCTGCCACGCCTTCCTGGAGCGGGTTTCTGGTCCTCCAGCAAGCCCCAAGGCATTATTATTCTGTTTCCCACCTAAGTTGTCATTTGCTGAGATCCCCTAGGAATCTGGTGCCCTGCTGTGGGCTCCCAGTCCCCCTGGGTTGGACCTGGAGCAAGAGCGAGCAGGTTTTCCTGTGTGTGCTAAGCTGCCTCAGTCACATCCAACTCTGCCGCCCCAGGGACTGTGTAGCCCACTAGGCTCCTCTGTCCATGGGACCCTCCAGCAAGGATGCTGGAGTGGGTTGCCATGCTCTTCCCCTGGGGATCCTCCCGACTCAGGGATCGAATCCATGTCTCATGTCTGCTGCGCTGGCAGGAGGGTTCTTTACCACTGTTGAGGACAGGAGCAGGGAGGGAGGAGGCAGAAGGGAGGCAGGAGGGAAAGAGGATGGGGTTGACAGGATGAAAGGCAGGACAGATGAAATGCAGTTAAACATACATTTCAGATAAACGACAGATCCCTTTGGAAGCATGTTGGTAAGTCCTGTCAGACTCTGTGACCTCATGGACTGAGGTTTATCTGAAACTCAGTTTACCTTGACAGCCCTGGATTTTTTTTTTTTTCCCCTTGGTCTGGATTCTAGGAGGGGAGGAGGACTGGGAAGCAGGCAGAAGGAAGGCGAGGGGCAGAAAGTGGGGAGAGGATTGAGAAGTTGGGGGAGGGTGAAAATGCGGCCCTGATTCTCGCTCCTGGGCTGTGGCAGAGTGCAAGGAATGCTTCTCCCTGTACGACAAGCAGCAGCGTGGGAAGATTAAAGCCACGGACCTTCTGACGGTGATGCGGTGCCTGGGGGCCAGCCCAACGCCTGGGGAGGCACAGCGGCACCTGCAGACTCACAGGATAGGTGAGTGGGCCCGGCTGGGCCGGCTGCCACGGAAGGAGGAGTCCGGGTGACTGGGTGGGCTCTGAGCCCTATAGCTCTTGTCCCAGGGACGCAGGCAGGCAGGCAGGCAGGCATGTCGGGTGTGACCAGCTCAGAGGTTTGAGAGGTCCGTGTTAGTCAAAGCTCTCTGGCTGGGTGTGGAGGCACCTGGCCAGGTGTGCTCGTAGCAATGGGTGACGCCCCATCCCAGGGGACCGGGGGATCTAGACATTTCACCATAGTTGTTGCAAACCTGCAGTCCAGACAGTGCTAAAGGATCCCAAGGTTGTTTTGATGGAAGTGTCCCTTTACTCGGATGCGTCATGTGCTTAGCTCAGCAACACCATAAAGGAGGCACTGTCCTAATCCAGATTTTACAGATCAAGATCAAGATTCAGAGCCCTTAAGCCAATGGTGGAATCAGATTGGAACCAGATTCTCGTTTCTAAGACTGAGCTCCCCCAAATTGTTCAAAATGGGAAGGAAACATAGAGGAAAACCCACCCAAAGTGTTATCAAGTTGTCCTCTGCTATGTGATTATGGG